>QRFJ01000121.1:619611-710406 GCA_006176705.1 Cocos nucifera | reverse complement strand
TTGCTCAAAGTTAATCATGTTAATTTCTTGCTTCAAGATGTGGCGTGGGAAACCTATCATAATCCAATTTCATATGATTGCCGGGGATCAACCTCACACCTTTGTTGACTATCAACCAAGAAAATTATAACGCCATTAGGTAATTGATATAGTATGCTAAACTAGCCAAACAAACGCTACTTTGGTCATGGGTGCCAATGTGGATCTTAGTCATGATAGCCAAATCTGAAACTTTATATAGAGGATAAGATAGGGCTTTGGCTCATGGACATGTACAAAATTTTCTTTTTTTTCTTTTTTTTTTCCTTTTTGTTTTTCATTGGAGAAAGCAAGTTCATGTGGGAACCATGATCCTTTATAGATGGACCAGCTTAGAAGATGCGTGCTAGAATATTAACAGTCGATATATCCGTTCGAGGAATCATTACTGATGACCACCCCCTATGATTTACTTTAAGATTTGATTGAGACCTCATGACTAATTGGATAATTAATAGTTGTATAAGTTAGATACCGAAGCTCCATTTCATGAAGCATGGATGCATACAATCTAGCCTCTTAATTAGCATTATTTCGGCAGAAAGTATAAAGCAACCATGGTGCTTGCATAATGATATATAGCCTTTTGGAGCAGATTTATTCGCGACATCGCCTTTAATCAGTTGAATTATTTGGCGACACGTGAGGGGCTCTTTTTTTCCTTTTTTTTTTTTTTTTTTTTGTTTCTTTAATTTGGTACAAGCATCACCTTAAATTTTTATATAAACAAAGAAGAAGCAACGGTCAGAAAACTAGAAGCGACCCACCAAACCAATGAGGAAGTGATTGATCCATGAACCAGCAATCCGAATGGGCTCTTTTGACACGCAAACGTACCCTTCTAATTCTCTCGATCAATCTTGCAGCCGCTGTGGTGCAAAAAATAGGGCTGTGCAACATGTAACTTGTTTATGATATTTAAGGTTCAGTTAATGGAGGAACAAATGATCCCTAGCATAAAACTTAGGGCTTTATCAACATTAGAAAACATTGGGCAATCCCCAAGATTAGATGGTGGACGCCTGTCCAATTGACCTCTCGATGTTGCTCCTCTTTTTCTCTCATGAGATGGATGGGAAAGGAGAACAATCGATGATTGGGTTGAATATATGTGCTATGATGCTATCGATTTCCGAACCGGGATGGTAGTGGATTTCATTGTCTTACCTTCACGAAATTTCCTATCGTGTTTTGCTCTTTTTAAAAAAAGGATCGGCAACCATGGTGCAAATGATAAAAAAAAAAAAACTATGAAACAAAAAGATAAATAAAGCTGCAAGATAAAATGGAAATGCCCATCATTTGATGGGCGAAGATTCCTTTTCGGAGTTGCAATTTAAAATTTGTATATCTCCCTTTTAACCGATGGATAATTGTTCATCTTTAGTATTAACAACTATCACTTCATCTACTTTCTTTCGACGGTTACTACAACCAAGTCTAACCATTCTCCTACCTTCCCTTTTGGCTAGCTACCATCTTTACTTCACATATCCTACTCTTTCCTTTCATCAAGCTAACGTCTTGGTTGCATGAATGTTATGGAATCATGATTGATCTTTAAATTAATACGGTCTGCCTATTAGGATATACCTACAATGACCGATCCTTTTCTAGGCTATTTCTCCGCTTTCTTTCGGCCTCCTCAAGCCAATTATATATGTGGCATGATTTTGGCCCGTCTTTATGCATCCGATACTTCGATTAATGGCATTTGTGTTTGTCGATGCTCAACCTACTTTCATTATCAAGATAAGAGCCTCTTACGTACGATTGTTGAGCTTCTAGTACCACTGCATGTGGCTACGAGCTAATCGAGTTCAGATCATCTACTATAAATTAGAATATCATATAAACATCGAATTTATTGAACCCGTACCAAAATAAATTCTTTTGTCTTCCACTACAGGTTAGAATGTGATATAAACACCGAATTATATGCAAGTTGAACCCATGCCGAAACAAACCCTGTCTTCCACTATGGATTAGAATGTGGTATGGATACCAAGTTTGTTCCATGGTGGGGCTCATCATGGTGCTGTGGAAGCTCCTCAACCAGACATGATGGTGTCTCCATCCTTGCAACCAATTCTCTTGGCAACGCAATCTCGTGCATCTACACAAGGACACCATACGTTCACCTTTGCAAGGTGCACAAAAGGTTCGGCAGGCAAGCATGGGCTTCCGAAATGTCTCCATTTCTTAGGTGCGACAGAAGCACGGAATGTGCAACACTACTCAAGTAATGGTCCAAAGGGTTCGATGGCTAGTGCTTTCTGTTGTTCATGGGTTGGAAGTTCGTGTCATGACCGGTTTCCCAGCACTCAGTGATGCATTCGGGATATTTATCTTTAGAGAATTGGGTGGTGCACTTTTATGATGCTGATATATTTTAGGAGCTTATCCATGGTCAACAAATGAGCTCCTTTTGGCTGCCATCCTCCAGTGGAAGAGCTGCTAATGGCACGGTCTGAGCTAGGACATCCAAGTTTAAATAAGCTCGACCTACCTAAGATTGCCCAAGTATTTGCAAATCTTGGTCTGTTGCCACTTCGCACTACTAGTGTGTGATTTTGTGATGACATGATTTCATGTTAAGCTGAGCTGGTCGAATGATTGAAGAATTATTATCATGGTCTGCTCTAATATTTATCAATCCTCTCAATGCATGACACTTATGATGATTCACACTCTCAGAGAGATTAATCGATTGGTTAACACGCAAATAGGTTTTGATGGGATGGTGGTGACTTGGTGCATTCTTTGCATGGAACTTTATGTACTGTTTTAAGCCTCACAAATAGAATGGAAATTATGCAGGCCTGGTCCAAATGAGATGTGCCGTGGAAGCAAAAGTGTACACTTCAAACATGAGTGCATTGTCGTGCAGTGTTTTATCACTTTTTTTTTTGATATACCCTTGACTCCTCGAATGCTCGAAAGCCATCAAATATTTCCTAGTGGTCCTTCGATGGAAATTTTGTTTCTGTTGTGTTGTGAACAGGACTTAAATCACAAAATAAAGTCAATAGTTGCACGCAATAAGTGCCCATTCCACCGCAAGAAATCATAAAATCCCGGCAGCCAAAAGATATTGGCCAAAGGTTTTTTAAAAAATGACCCATTATATCTCATAAATTTTTCAAAAATATGACACAAGTGTTTGCTGATGCGGTGTCAGAGATTATGTCCTTGCACTTCCCATATTTATGAAATGCAGGGGTTGGGTGTGAAGAAAAACTATAGTAAGAATCAAATCAGTGACCCACCAATTAGATAAGAACCACCAACCAA
Source organism: Cocos nucifera (assembly GCA_006176705.1). Classification (NCBI taxonomy): domain Eukaryota; kingdom Viridiplantae; phylum Streptophyta; class Magnoliopsida; order Arecales; family Arecaceae; genus Cocos; species Cocos nucifera. The sequence goes on along the minus strand of QRFJ01000121.1, from coordinate 707,073 downwards.
CATGATGGTAATCAATTTTGTTAAATTAATGTCTATTTTTTATAGTTATAGGGTTATTTGTATTATGAAATATGCTCATTTGAAATATGGTGTCGTATTTCATATTTTAATAATTATTTTTATAAAAAAATTCATTTTTTCTTTGATTAAAACTTTAAAAATGAATAACTTTATTCTATTCTTTGTGATATACTCAAAATATTTTTTTAAGAACTTTAAAATGTCAATAACTTGGATATATTCCTATATTTGTATTTTTTTTTCTTGCAAGTTCTAATTTTACTTGCGTTACAATTAAATGGTAATAGGGCCAGGTATTTAGTGTGCAAATTCTTATAGCTTTTATATTATATATTATTTAAATAATATATGGTTTTCAATATATTTTTAATACAAAATCTAGTTAGATGAATGATTTAGATCCTTTGCCAAAATCAATTTGCATATCCTTGTTTTGGATCAAATTAAACTCGCTTTTCAATATATATAAACTCTTAGTTAGCATTTTTATTTTACATTAGCAAATCATGTTTTCAATTAATTTTTTTCACATGTTCGTAAGAAAAATAAAGAAAAGCTACGAACTAAAACTTACAATTAATCATCAATATGGGTTAAAATATTATTTTTTGATATTTTTTAATATTACTAAAATATTGTCGCAAGTTCTATACGAAGACAATAAGCCATAAACTAACATTATAAATATAGATCAAAGTTTTATTTACCAATATTTTTAAAAATATCAATAAAATAATACCATGGAATGTTTGATAAAGATGAGCTATAAACTAATTCTCAATAGTTTATTATAAATATAGTCCAAATGTATTTTCTTATTTTTTACTAAAATAATGTCGTAAGTTTTGTATAAAGACAAGCTATAAACTAGTATCTAGTAATTTATCATAAATATAGATCAAAGTTTTATCTACTAATATTATTTAAAATATCAATAAAATAATTCCATGGATTTTTTGATAAAGATGAGCTATAAACCAATTCTCAATAGTTTATGGGCAAATTGTCTTTTCTTTTTTTTTCTTAAATAAAAAATAACTAAACCAATATCATGGATTCCATGCTTTCCTGTAATGTTGGTGTGCCCATGAACAAGTCAACCCTTGGGTGCACCTGTGTGCATGGATATGCTTGTGAACTGAAAAATCTCATGTTTGGGTGCATTTCTCACATGATATTAGAATAAAATGGAGATTATTCATTATCTTCCTCCTCCTCCTCCTTTTCAAGGGCAAAGTTACACCAGTACAAATATCAAACTGTGTTGTGGGCCATTCAACTCTTTTTGTTTCTATCACCAAAGCCACCCATTCTTTCCTGCATGCCGCATGCGTCCTGCACTAGTATTTAAAATATGAGAAATTCTCTTGCTCACCGCCCCATGCGACCCATAAAAAGAAATTTTATGAGGTGCCATGCTCTTTATCGGGCCTTAACGAGGCTCCTCAACCTAAAAGTGAGCTATGGTGTCTCCCGGCCCTTGCAATAAGGTTATTTGTTTTACCAGGTATACATTAACATGTGACATAAACTATGTCCATTTTTGAGGGATTTTTCATGCTTAATACAAACTAGAGAACAAGATTTATCACCTAATATGAGGAGTGATACACCGTCTCTTCAAAGTCCATGTAGATCTAGATTTCCTAATTCTATAAGAGATTCTTTATGCGCTGCATGCATGCGGTAAAGAACAAAAAAAAATGCACCGCTTTACCGGATTGCGCCATGCAGCGCAGTTAGTAAGAGGATAGACATTTAATGTAGTTAAACTTTTTCTCAAAAATTTCTTCTGATCAAAATATCCTTTTCTATTGAATGCTATGATATCCCCAGATAACGTTATGATTAAAGAAGATGAGAGGAGAAGAATTTGTTTTTCATATATTCATGGAACCTTTGTATAAGTTTATATATAAAATATAATAAATTCAAAATATAAGATAAAATTTATTACACATAAGTTGGAAATAAATATAACAGATTAGCCAACATGAAATAAATATAATGGATTAGCTAATATTTGAATTTGAATTTGAAACTGAAACTGTATAATCTCCTATACGCCCCCTCAAGATGAAGTGCCCATCAAGAACTCCAATCTGCTGCAATCTTTGTCTGGATAACGGTTCAGTCAATGCATCAACCAATTGATCTAATGTGGAAATATGAGAAACTTTTAATTTGCCACTGGTAACCAGCTCCCGAACAAAATGATAATTAATAGCAACATGCTTCATTCGTGAGTGAAAAATTGGATTAGCACTTAAGTACGTAGCCCCTATATTATCACAGTATAGTCGAGGAATTGAAGTGCATAATAAGCCAAGTTCATGTAAAAGAAAGTGAAGCCACGCTAACTCTGTTGCTCCTGCAAGAGAACGACACTCAGCTTCAATGGATGAGCGAGCAACTGTGCGTTGCTTCTTAGAGCTCCAGGAGACGAGATTGGGACCAAGATAGATGAGGTAGGCAGAAGTTGAAGTTCTATCATCATATTTCCAATCCAGTCTACATCAGAGAATGCTTGAAGAGTGGTGGAAGAACCTTTGGATAAACACAAACCCAAGTGAATTGTGCCTTTAAAATATCTCAGTAGTCTTTTCATAGCCAACCAGTGATGTTGACTTGGTTTATGCATGAACTGGGATAATTTATTAACAGCAAAACTTACATCTAGGCGTGTAAAGGAAAGATATTGCAAGGATCCAACGATACTTCTGTAAGTTGATGTATTAGCTGAAGGAGCACCATCAAATAAGGTAAGCGAGGTAGAAGTAGAGAGAGGGATGGAGACTGGTTTAGCATCCAATATATTAGTACGGGATAATAAATCATAGATATACCCGTACTGACTGAGAAAAAGCCCATTAGAATGAGGCAGAACCTCCACTCCTAAAAAATAATTCAAAGTGCCCAAGTCTTTTAAAGAGAATGTGGTGGATGGGTGCTTGATCATTCGGTCAATGAGAAGATTGTTGGTCCCGGTAACAAAGATATCATCAATATATACAAGAAGATAAAGCATATGACCATCATGATGAAAAATGAAAAGAGAAGGATCACTCTTGAAATTAATAAACCCAATGTTGCGAAGAAAGCAGCTTAACTCATGAAACCAAGCCCTTGGAGCTTGTTTCAAACCATAGATGGCTTTTTTAAGAGAACATACATGATTTGGATGATTTTTGTCAATGAAACCTGATGGTTGTTGCATATACACCTCCTCAGTAAGATGACCTTGTAAAAAAGCATTGTTGACATCCAATTATCTAAGAGGCCAGCCAACAGAAACTGCTATACCAAGAATCATACGGATTGTTGTTGGTTTGATAACTGGACTAAAAGTGTCAGAAAAATTAACACCTTTTTGTCGATGAAATCTCTTAGCAATAAGTCGAGCTTAGAATCTATATCAATGTTACCATCAGCCTTCCTTTTTATCTAAAAAACCTATTTACAATCAACCAGATACTGATTAAGCTTTGGAGGGGCCAGCTCCCATGTTCCATTCCTTATGAGGGCATCAAATTCTTCTGGCATTGCCTGCCGCCACTCAGGAAATTTAATGGCTTGTGTGTTGCCTAGAGGTAGCAAGCCAAGAGGGAGGTGAATTGGGTTTTCTTAAAATTTTAGCCAAATTAAACTCTAAGTAAATATGTGCTTCAACTTAAGCAAAATTTGAGTAGATGTAAAGTGATTACAATGTGCAACAGCGGAAACTAACTATAGTTTAAGCTATACAAGAATTAAAGTAATGCAAAACAAAAATTAAAAGCTAAGTAAAGCAAACAAGAAAGGCCAACACAAACACACAGAATTTTTATAGTGGTTCGGTGCAATCCACACCTACATCTACTCCCCAAGCTTCTCTTAAAAATTTTATTATAGTCCCTAGATTATACTGCATTTGTTTTAACTCGGGATCACAAACAAACATAATTGATTTTGCCGGGCTCACCAACCACAATCCTACACCGATAGTTTTTTCGAAATCACTATCAACCCGATTGGTTTTCTAAGCTCACCAAACAAAATCTATATACCATTCAATTATTGGTTTGGACTAGCCTATATCCCAAGTTTCTTTCCTCAAAGAAACTTATAAAAAAAATAAAAATATAAATAATAAAAATTTAGCTCAAGACTTAGAACAAAAGGAAATTCTTTTTGGTGTGGAAAGAAGAGGCTGAATGAATGCTCTATGGTAGCTTCTCTTCTCCTCAAATGGTGCTGAGAGATTGCTTGAAGTATTTTGTAAGATGACTCTTGAATGTCCTCTGAATTTTAAGCTTAAATATCTATTTTCTCTTATATTTGGATATTCAATGTAACTCCCTTTTTTTGAATGATTTTTTTTCTTTGATCCTTAATCTCTTTTTTTAAAATATTTTTCTTATTTTTTTTATACTTGGGAGTGACTATTGAATGAGTTTTGTCCATTGGAAAGCTTGGACTAGCCATTGGAGTGGAGAATGGCCCATTGGAGAAGTGCAGAAAACTAGCCATTATGCTCTATCCCGTGCTTGGGGTCGACACTTTTCTTTCAGGTGTCAATATTTTTCCTTAGGTGTCAATACTTTTTCTATAAGTATCGACACTTTTTGCTCAGGTGTCGATACTTTTCTTCAGGTGTCGATACTTTCTAGGATTCGAAGATTTTCTGCTCTCTATCTTCTGTTCTGTGCAACAAAGGTCGACCTAAAGATTGTCTCCTTTGTGTGCCAGTTCGTGCCAGTACGTGCCAGAAGCCTAGGATCGACACCTTTGCTCTTGGGGTCGACATCTGGACTTCTTGAACTTTTTGTCTCGTTTCAGGATAGGGGTCGACACCTTCAAGTTAGAAACTCAAAAATTTTTTTATGAAACCCTTGACTTGGTGATTTTGTGTAGATCTTTTCTTGGATTAATTATGTGATTTAAATACCTGAAAAGACCTACATCCACTCATGAAACATATGGTTAAATACTCAAATATATAAGATTAGGTAATCATCAAAATCAATCATAGGATCAACAATCTTTTCTTTTTTGATGATGGCAAAACTTTGAGTATATGGTAGAGAAGTCCTAGATCTTCCTGTCACATCCTCCATATATCTGATCATAAGTGTTGGAAGGTTCAGGAAGATCTCTACTACGATGATAGATGCTTCTGATTAGCCTTCTATAGTTTTTGGACCATCTTCTTCTCCACCACCTGATCCCTATTCTTAGAGTCTGATCACTTCACTTAGGATGCTAGGACATTACTCATGTAGCCTTAGAGCTTCCTAGCAATCTACTTTTTGTCAAAATATGGAAGTTTGTATTTTGATCTCATATGTAATCAATCATGTAAACAACTTTTGGAGTAAATAAAAAAAAAGATATTTCTCTTTTAAAAAATGTGATGCCTTGATCAATATTGAATTGCTTAATTTTTTATTATCATTTTACATCCTTAAATTTGGCTTTTGCTACAAAAGTAAGGAAAAGCGAATTCTAAAGAATTATAACTTAAGTAAATATAAATGTTTAATTTCGATAATATAAAATTTAAAAGGTGCTCAGTAAAGAGGAAGAACAATTGAAAAATAAAAATATTTAACATAAAAAAATAAATTTTAAGATTTCAATGAATAATTTAACCAATTGTTTGATATATGAATTAACTAATGATTTACCTCACTCAATCAATGCTTTGTGATCTAAAAATTTTACTTAGTTATGAAAGTGTCTATATTTGTAAAACAAAGGAGAAGAAAACATTAAAAAAGAAATAATTATGTGATTGAAAATTTATTTAGATCTCATGAATCTAATTTTTAATGCTATTTTTTTGTTAAATATGCTCAATTTGAAAGAAAAAAAAGAGAGAAATACTTTGATTTGCCAATGAACATTCATTGCATAATACCATAAGCTTTCATGTGCTTCTAAATTTTCAATTTTAACTTGCATAATTTGAATGATACTAAAGTTTAAACTCTTAACAATTAATTAAAGTTTAACTGATTTTGAAACATACTCCAAACCTAATTTTTCTTATGATAAATCATATTTTATCCTGAAAGATACAAATTGACTTGTGCTAAGAAAATTCAATTTCATCCTTTGATTCACATATACTTATTATTTTTGATCTACTTGACTATATTACTATATTTTTTAAAAAAATTAATAGAAGTTAACTTGGAGTTAATTTAAAATATTTTCTATGCTACAAACAAGCTGAATTTGATACTTTTTTAAACTTGAGACTCATTTAGAGATGTAAATATGATTTTAAGTTCTATCATATGGGAGACTTTCAAAATTGGAACACTATTTTCCAAATTACTTTTATTCGATATATTCATGATACATATCCTTTCTAAATTAAGTTGATAGATTTCTTTTAAAAAAAGAAAAGGATAAATATCATGTTTTTAACTAAAAAGCTTTAATTTTTAAACTTAAATTGAAAATCTACATTGTTGGTATCAAATAGAATTTTGACTTCAGACATACTTTTCTTGATATCAATTATGCTAAATCATCTAAAAAGATTATATCCCTTAAATATCTTGATGAAATCAGGATTCAAATATTTTCAAAAGGGGGAGAGTGACATCAATATGAATCTGATATCCTATATGCTTACTTTTCATATTAAATGTCCATGAAGTTTAAATTTGATATCCTCTTGAACTTCAATTGAAATTTTAAATCTGAATTCCAATTGATTTTGATGATACATCTCTGATCCTTTTCATAAGCTTTTTGATGTTGTCAAAAAGGGGGAGAAGATTTATTGAGTATATGCTTGAGCCTATAATATATTTTGTGGAGCTTATTGAAAGTCTTTTAAAATCCTTGAATCTGAATTTAAGTTAAACGGAAGCCTTCATGAAGTGTGCATTTATATTTATGTATATTACCATTTCATAATTTATACTAGCCAATTTATTGAAGCACATCAAATTTTATTTCTATACATATACACAAAGTTTTGACAATCATCAAAATCAATCATAGGGTCAACATTATGAAACACATGTAGGCTCCAAACATTCGGGAAGGAAGTATTTAGAAGTGTTGGTGCAGAATCTGATCGACGCGGAATCGATCTGGAGTCGAGGAAGAAGAGATCACCGTCGGTGATCTGCAAAATAAAATTTCATCCGGAGTCGGTGGTGGTGGCTCCGGTAGGACCCTCTGATGATCAAGTCAGCTCTTCTGACCAACAAAAATATAGTGCTTAGATAAAAATTTAGTAGATTTTTGGAAAGAAGAAGAGAGCTTAGAGAAAATATATCTGAGGATCCCTTTTTATAGATGGAGCCTGTAGCAGATTGATAGTGACAGCCATAACCGTCCGATGGTGGGTCGCTCGAGGTCGCATGAAGTTTGGTACGGAGAGAGAGATATTATCAGACTGATAGTGATAGCCATAACCGTCCGATAGTAGATCACTCGAGGTCGGATGGAGTTTGCTATGGAGAGAGAGGTATCGTCAGACTGATAGTGATCGTTCGTCGAGATTTAATAGCTATAGTTCGAAGGAAGCAGGCATTGGTTGATGAAGAACTTTTACATATATCAATTTTAGAGGAGTTCGAATTTTTGAAGAAAATATGGCTAGAGAGGATCATCTGGAAGGAATACTACTTGAAATCTAAAAGTAATCTATTTGAGGAATGCAGACAAAGTTTGACTGAAGGAGGAATCCGGAAGGAGTTTGGCTCCTGAAGAAATCTGATTGAAGAAGGAATCTAAAAGAAGTTTGGCTCCTGTAGAAATCCGATTGAAGGAGAGATCCGAAAGGAGTTTGACTTCTGTAGGAATTCGGCCTGAAGGAGGGGTCCAAAAGAAGTTCGGCTCCTATAGGAATCTAACTGAAGGAGAGGTCTGGAAGAAGTTTGGCTTCTAAAAAAATTCATCTAAAGGAGAAGTCCGAAAGAAGTTCGGCTTTTGAAGGAATCCGACTGAAGGAGATGTCTGAAAGGAGTTTGATTTCTGTAGGAATCTGATCTGAAGGAGGGGTCCGGAAGAAATTTGGCTCTTGAAGGAATCCGTCTGAAGGAGGAATGGAGTTTAGCTCCTGAAGGAATCTGACTGAAGGAGAAGTCCAGAAGGAGTTTGGCTCCTGAAGAAATTTGACCTGAAGGAGTGGTTCGAAAGAAGTTCGACATCTGAAGGAATCCATCTGAAGAAGAAGTCCAGAAGAAGTTCAGCTCCTGAAGAAATTCGATAGAAGAAGAAGTCCGAAAGAAGTTTGGCTCCTGAAGGAATCCAACTAAAGAAGAGGTCTGGAAGGAGTTCGCTCCTGTAGGAATTCGGCCTAAAGGAGGGGTCCGAAAGAAGTTTGGCTCCTAAAAAAATCTGACTGAAGGAGAAGTCTGAAAGGAGTTTGGCTCCTAGAGAAATCCATCTGAAGAAGAATTCTGAAAGAAGTTCGACTTCTGGAGGAATCCATCTGAAGGAGAAGTCCAGAAGGAGTTCTACTTCTGGAGAAATCTATCTGAAGGAGAAATCCGAAAGGAGTTCGGCTAATGAAAAAATTCGACTGAAGGAGAGGTTTCGAAGAAGTTTGACTGATGGAGAAGTCCGACCGCTGTAGGAGTTCAAAAGATGTTCGACCACTGGAGAAGTTCGGAAGGGGTTCGGTCACTAAAGGAGTTTGACTGCTAAAGGAGTTTGGCTGAGGTCTGACTGTTAGAGAAAGAATTTTCGATCGAAGCTTTTCTATGATTATCAATTGCATTAGATTGAGCATCAGACTGGACTTCGATGGAAGTGGTGTTTATCTTCAATAATAGTTTTTCCACTTTCGAATTCGAAATTCGAAAGAAGGGAGTACAAAAGGATGACTATCAAAAAAATTTTTTTTCAGACTCTATACCCGTTGAGGTTGAAGCTCGAAAAAGATCTTATCTCCTGTCGAGATTGAAGGAGATCTTATTTCCTGTTGAGGTTGACGCTGAAGCTTGGAAGAGATCTTATCTCTAGTCGAGGTTGAAAGAGATCTTATCTCCTATTGACATTAACGTTAAAGTTGAAGCTTGAGGAAGATCTTATCTCCAACTGAGGTTGAAGAAGATCTTATCTCCTATTGAGGTTGACGTTGAAGCTCGGAGGAGATCTTATTTCCAGTCGAGATTGAAAATGATTTTATCTCTTGTTGAAGGGTTGAAGCTCGGAGGAGATCTTATCTCCAATCGAGGTTGAAGGAGATCTTATCTCCTATTGATGTTGGAGTTTTAAAGCTCGAGCGAGATCTTATGTTCAGTAGAGATTGAAGGAGATCTTATCCCTATTGAGGTTGACGCTGAAGCTCGAAGGAGATCTTATCTCCAACCGAGGTTGAAAGAGATCTTATCTCCTATTGACATTGATGTTGAAGCTCGAGGAAGATCTTATCTCCAATCGAGATTAAAGGAGATCTTATCTCCTATTAAAGGGTTGGAGCTTAGGAGAGATCTTATCTCTAGCTAAGGTTGAATGAGATCTTATCTCCTATTGACGTTGGAGTTGAAGCTCGAGGAAGATCTTGTCTCCAATCGAGATTGAAGAAGATTTTATCTCCTGTTGACGTTGACGTTGAAGTTGAAGTTTGAAGGAGATCTTATCTCTAGCCAAGGTTGAAAGAAATCTTATCTCTTGTTGAGGTTGATGCTGAAGCTCGAAAGAGATCTTATCTCCAGCCGAGGTTGAAGGAGATCTTATCTCCTATTGATGTTGACGTTGAAGATTGAGGAAGATCTTATCTCCAGTCGAGTTAGAGCCTCTCTTCTCACCTCATCTAAGATGAATGAGATCTTCGACTTTGCTCACATTAGGACGAGGTTCTTCTCCTATTCCTAACAAACTATAGGGGCACATAAGGGCCATTGTCAGGACCTCTTTCCTCATCTCATCTAAAATGAACGAGGCCTTCGACTTTGCTCACGTTAGGATGAGGTTCTCGTTCTATTTCTAACAGACTGTAGGAGCACATAAGGGCCATTGTCAGAGCTTCTCTCCTCATCTCGTCTAAAATGAATGAGATCTTCGACTTTGCTCACGTTAGGATAAGGTTCTCCTCCTATTCCTAATAGACTGTAGGGGCACATAAGGGCCGTTGTCAAGGCCTCTCTCCTCATCTCGTCTAAAATGAATGAGGCCTTCGACTTTGCTTATGTTAGGATGAGGTTCTCCTCCTATTTCTAATGGACTATAGAAATATATAAGGATCATTGTCAGGGCCTCTCCTTTCATCTCATACTTTGACTTACTCATGTTAGGATGAGGTTCTCCTCCTGTTCCTAACATGGCCACTATTGATTACGTCTTTTCTGTCATCACATAGTTTTTGCACCAAGAAACCATAATATTGAAATAGTGGAGTTTTATTAAAGAAAAATTATTGATAGTACATCCTCAAATTTTTTGAATTTCAAAGTCATGGGAGTGCTGTTCCTCCAAGCTCCTTCAGACGATAAGTTTCGAATCAGACGACCTCCTCTATTTCATATAGGCCTTTCCAATTTGGGGCAAGCTTTTCCTAGCTCTGAGGCTGAGAGATGGCGGCTCGCCGAAGTACTAAGTCCTCCACTCTGAATATTTTACCTCTGACTCTGAAGTTATAGTATCGGGCCACCCTTCGTCTATAGGCCGCCATTTGAATCTAGCCTTCCTCTCTCTTTTCTTCTAACAGATCGAGGTTAACTCTTTGGTCCTGTGAGTTATGCTGCTCATTGAAGGCCACGATCCGTGTCGATGGGAGCTTAAGCTCGATTGGGATGACTGTCTCCATTCCGAAAGCTAAGATGAATGGTATTTCTCCAGTTGGTAGCCTTTGAGTAATTCAGTATGCTCAAAGAATGTGGTAGAGTTCATCCATCCAGGCCTTCCTTGCTCTATCGAGTCTTGTCTTGATGCCTTGCAACAAGATTCGATTGGTTACTTCAGCTTTTTCATTTGCCTATGGATGAGCTACCAACGTGAAGTGATGAAAGATGTTTAGATCTTCGTAGAACTTAGTGAACCTCGATCCAGCGAACTATCATCTATTATCTGTTATGAGAGTTCGGAGCAGACCAAACCAACAGATGATTGACTTTCAGACGAAGTTCTGTATCTTGGCCTCGGTAATTTTTGCTAGTGGTTCGGCTTCGACCCATTTGGTAAAGTAGTCGATCGCAATCAGGAGGAACTTTCATTGTCTGGATGTCGTTGGAAAAGAGCCAAGTATATCCATTCTCTACTACGCAAATGGTCAAGGTGTGCTTAGTGGAGTAAGCTCAGAGGCTGGCTGTCTTTATATATTTATATTTTTCTTAGAGCGATCACATTTTTTGACATACTCTATAGAATCATAGTACAAGATCGGTCAATAGTATCCTTGCCAAAGTAGCCTTTATGATAGGAACTTGGCTCCTATATGGCTTCCACAAATTTTCTCACACACTTTCCATAATGCAAAGTCGGCTTCTGAAAGTTGGAGACATCTCAACAGTGGTAACGAATATAATCTCTTATACAACTTGCCTTCATACAAAATATATCGAAAGGCTTGATTCCTGAGTTTCTGAGCTTCTTTCGAATCATGAGGAAGAACTCCCTCTTTGAGATAGGCAACTAATGGGTCAATCCAGCTCGGCTCGAGCTCCATCTGCATAATGAACTATGATTTCCCTAAGCTTGGATATTTTAGAGTTTCAAAAAATGCTTCTTTGGACAGTTCGGCCGAGGTTGAAGTAGCCAATTTAGAGAGGAGGTCAGCTCTTGTATTTTCTGCCCTCGAAATCTGTCGAATGCCAAAATTGCCGAAGACTGGAGTCAAATCCTTTACTTTCTAAAGGTATTTTATCATACTTTTCTTTCGTACTTCATACCTACCACTAACTTGGCCGACCATCAATTGAGAATCACTATAGATTTGAAGCCAATCTATTTTTAGCTCTCTCGCTATTTTTAATTTGGAGATCAACGCTTCATATTTGGCATCATTATTAATTACAGAAAATTCAAAGCGTAGCGTGTACTCGACGACGACTTCCTCGGGGTTGACTAAGACTAACCCCGCACCTGCTCTAATAGAGTTGGACAAACCATCCACGTACAAAGCTCAAAAATCTTCGAAAAGGTCGACACTTTATTCGGAGAGGCTCGGTTGCAACCATGAGATACCGATCTCACTCTGTTCAAGCTCAGCTTCATCTAGAATGATGCATTCAACTATGAAGTCAGTCAGTGTCTGAGCCTTGATTGCTGGTCGAGGTCAGTAGTTGATGTCAAATTCTATTAATTCAATGGCCTATTTTGCAATTCTTTTGGAAGCATCCATTTAATATAGGATTACTTTGATCGGCTGGTCAGTGAGGAGCATTATAGCATATCCTTGGAAATAGGGTTGAAGTCTTCTTGCTACAATCAGAAGAGCATAAGTCAATTTTTTTAACTTTGTATACCTAATTTCGGTATCCCTTAGGATCCGACTTATGTAGTAAACTAATCGCTGTACTTTCACCTCTTCTTTAATCAGAACCACCACTAGCACCGTAGGAAAGACCATGAGGTAGAGAAATAGCTTCTCTCTGAATTTGGATTTGGCTAGTAGGGGGCGAGTCGAGGTAGTTCTTGAGCTCGTTGAACGTCTTTTGACATTCCTGAGTCCAATGAAAATCTTTTGATTTTTTGAGAATTTGGAAGAAGGGCATGCAGCGTTCGGCCGACCTCGAGACAAAATGACTCAAAGATACCACCTTTTCGATCAGGTGCTAAACTTTCTTGATGGACTTTAGAGTGGTCATCTCCTGGATAGCTCGAATTTTCTTTGGATTGGCCTCGATCCCTCATCTTGAGACCATGAATCTCAAAAATTTTTCTGAGGCTACCCCAAAGGCGCACTTGGTTGGATTCAGCTTCATCTTATATTTTTTGAGTGCATCAAAAGCCTCTTCAAGGTTGAAACATGATTGATAATCTCTCAACTTTTGACTAGCATGTCGTCGACGTAAACATCCATATTGCAGCCGATCTACTTCTTAAAGATTTTATTGATCAAGCGCTAATAAGTCATGCCTACATTTTTAAGCCCAAAGGATATGACCCTGTAACAGTAAAGACCATGGTTAGTAATAAAAGCAGTCTTCTTCTCATCCTCCGATGCCATCCGAATTTGGTTGTAGCTAGAGAAGGCGTCCATGAAGGTGAGGAGCTCGTAGCCTAAAGTTGCGTCCATCAGTTGATCAATTTTGGGCACAGGATAGCTGTCTTTTGGATAAGTCTTATTAAGCTTCTTAAAGTTGATGCATATCCTCCACTTGCCGTTGACTTTCTTGACCAGGACTACATTAGAGATCCAAGTCGGGTAGCTGACTTCTCAGATAAATCCAACGTTGAGAAGCTTGTCGACTTCTTCTGCTATTATCTTTTGCTTTTCTGGTGCATGGCCTCAAACTCTTTCTTTCACTGGTCGATGCTTGAGGCCAACAGCCAGTCGATGTTCGATAATCTCGACGTCAATCCCAAACATATCCATCAAAACCTAGATGAAGATGTCGGCATTCTTTCGTAAGAAGATGATGAGTTATTCTCGAACTTCATCTTTCAGATTGGAGCCAATTTGTACCGTATGCTCCGCATTTTCATCATTCAGGGGGATGGTCACCAGATCTTCTATGGACTCATCCCATTCTTTGGTAAGATCATCGCGGACATTTAGCCCATCAACGGGATAAGGGTCGGACCGTTCTTTCTTTTGCAGGGTAATTGAGTAGTAGTGCCTTGCCAGAGCTTAATTTTTTCTGATCTCTCCGATCACATAACTTGTCAAAAACTTCATCTTCAAATAATAAGTTGACACGATCATCCGAAGTGCATTTAGACCACATTGACCGAGAATTACATTGTAAGTGGAGGAAGCCTTTACTATCAAAAAATCCACCTGCACTCTGGATTATTTTGGATATTATCCTACAACCACAGCTAGAGTCATTACACCTTCAACTGGTACTGCAGCACCAACAAAGCCTACTAGTGAAAAGTTTATTAGTCTTAGCTGACTATTGGATATTGATATTTTGGAGAAAGCATCATAAAACAAGACGTCAACCGAACTTTCATTATCAACTAGGATACAACGAACATCATAGTTTGCTATATTTAAAGAGATTACAACCACATTATTGTACGAAAACTATACTCTCCATGCATCTACCTTAGTGAAGGTTATGGATTCTTCAGTCTTCCATCTCTTCACTGATCCCTCAGATCCGCTGGCCTCTTCTCGCTGAAGTTTCTCAGAGATAGTATTGATGATGTCGAGAGATGGCCAATCTTCTTGTTGTTCCTTCCCCCTTGATGGTTCTGACTGTAGTAGTGCCCTCAGCCGATCTTTTCTTGCATCAGATCGGCATATGAGAAATTGATCCAGCCGACTTCTCCTGATGAGCTCCTCAATCTCATCTTGGAGCTAAATGTATTCTTCAGTATCATGACCGTGGTCACGATGGTGGCTCCGACAGGATCCTCCAATGATCAAGTCAACTCTTTTGACCAACAGGATTGGAGTGCTTAAGCAAAAATTCAGCAAAGTTTTGAAAAGAAGAAGAGAGCGTAGAGAAAATGTATCTGAGGATCTCTTTTTATAGATGGAGTCTATAGTAGACTGATAGTGACAGCCATAACCATCCGATAATGGGCTGCTCGGGGCCGCATGAAGTTTGGTACGAAGAAAGAGGTATCGCTAGACTGATAGTGACAGCCAAAACCATCCGATAGTGGGCCGCATGAGATTTACTATGGAGAGAGATATCATCAGACTGATAGTGATCATTCATCGAGATTTAATAGTTGTAGTTCAAAGAAAGCAGATATTGGTTGATGAAGAACTTTGATATATATCAATTTCAAAAAAATTTGGACTCCTGAAGGGCATACAGCTAGAGAGGATCATCTGAGAGGAATACTACTTGAAACCTGAAAGTAATCCGCTGAAAAAATTCAGATGAAATTTGGCTAAAGGAGAAGTTCGAAAGGAGTTTGGCTTCTATAGGAATCCGACTGAAGGAGGAGTCCGAAAGAAGTTCGACTTTTGGAGGAATCAAACTGAATGAGGGGTTTAAAAGAAGTTCGGCTCTTATAGAAATCTGACTGAATGAGAAATCTGGAAGGAGTTCGGCTCCTGTAGGAATCCGGTCTGAAGGAGGGGTCTAGAAAAAGTTCGGCTCCTATAGAAATTTGACTGAAGAAGAGGTCCAAAAGAAGTTTGGCTCTTGAAGAAATTCATCTGAAGGAGAAGTCCAGAAGGAGTTCAACTCCTAGAGAAATCTGACTAAAGGAGAGGTCCAGAAGGAGTTTGACTCCTATAGAAATTCGGCCTTAAGGAGGGGTCCAAAAGAAGTTTGGCTCCTATAGAAATTCGACTGAAGGAGAGATCCGAAAGGAGTTCAGCTCCTGAAGGAATCCATCTGAAAAAGAAGTCTGGAAGGAGTACGGCTCCTGAAAAAAATCCGACTGAAGGAGAAGTCCGGAAGAAGTTCGGCTTCTGAAGAAATTCAATCTGAAGGAATGGTTCGGAAGGAGTTCGGCTCCTGGAGGAATCCATCTGAAGGAGAAGTTCAGAAGAAGTTCGACTCTTGGAGGAATCCGATAGAAGAAGAAATCCGAAAGGAGTTCAGCTCTTGAAGGAATCCATCTGAAGGTGCAGTCTGGAAGAAGTTCGGCTCCTTGAGAAATCTGACTAAAGAAGGGGTTTGGAATGAGTTCGGCTCCAGGAGGAATCCATTTTAAGGAGAAGCCCAAAAGGAGTTCGACTTCTGAAGGAATTCGGTCTGAAGGAGGGGTCCGAAAGGAGTTCGGCTTCTTGAAAAATCCGATTGAAAAAGAGATTCGGAAGGAGTTCTGCTTCTGGAGGAATCCGACTGAAGGAGGGGTCCGAAAGAAGTTCGACTGACGGAGAAGTCCGACCACTATAGGAGTTCGAAAGGGGTTCGACCATTGGAGAAGTTTGGGAAGAGTTTGATCGTTGGAGGAATTTGACTGCTAAAGGAGTTCGACTGGGGTCTGGCCATTGAGGAAGAATTTTCGATCGAAGCTCTTCCGTGATTACCAGTTATATTAGATTAAGCATCAGACTGGACTTCGATAGGAGTGGGATTTATCTCTAATAAAAAGTATGATAAACTTTTTTTGATTTATAAATATTATTTTGAGAATGTGTAACCATGGTGTGGGCTCGATTGAGTGGGGGGAATATGAGAAGAGGAAGAGTTTGGTATGGAGTGAGAGACGTTACCATTGGCTGAAAAAGAAGAAGTTGGGTCATTTGCCGTTTCAGGAGGTGTTGTTGAGCTTTCAACACATACATTGGATGTATTGTTGTTGCCTTGAGTCTCAACAGTCCTAGCAAGAGTTGGCACCTGAAAAATGGGAGGACAGCTTACAATAGCTGGTGGTAAAGGATGAGAGTCATTGTTGGATAAGGAGTTTGGACAGGATAGAGATTTATTATGACAAGAAAACTTATCCCCAATGAAAGACACATGCCGTGAGGTGTAGAGTTTTTGAACGTTTAAGTCAAAGCAAAGATAGGCACTTTGACTTAGAGAATATCCAACAAAAAGACACAATTTGGATTTTGGTTGAAGTTTGTTTGTGTTGTATGGTTTAAGCTAAGAATAACACAAACACCCAAAGACTTTGAGTTTAGAATAGTTAGGAGTCTCATGGAACAGGGCTTCAAAAGGACTTCTAAAATTTAAAACTAGAATAAGCAATCTGTTTATGAGATAAGCACTAATTTTGAAAGTATAAGACCAAAACGTCGGAGAGGCATAGAGGCTTGGTGTAACTGAAGGAAAATTAGTATTTTCCTATCACAAGATTGTTCAGATCTGATTTGATCTGAAAAAATATTTTAAAATTTTTTTAAAAAATTTTAATCAGATTTGAGATATCTCGGATCTGATCCTATAAATTTGATATTAAAATAAAAAATTAAAATTAAATTAGATTTAATTTTATATCTTATTTGGATAATCTGATTATCCTACCGATGATCTGTTGAAGTCCGGAGGTCCTGGATCAAGCCACGCACGTACTTGGTCTCTACTGATATTCACTCAGACAGGATCTGGATGCGATCTTCTTATAGATTTGATTTTTAAAAATCAGATCTGGATCTAATTTATAAAGCCTTTAAAAAGATTGATGAAGGTCGTGCGCTCGTCTCACGAACATGTTGTATGTCTTCCTAATCCTTGCGCCAAAAACTTATTTTATCCTCGCTAGAATCACCCAACCTTTTGGACATAGAAAGGAGAGAGAGAGGACCAGAGAGAGGCATGGAAGAGATGAGGGGCAGCCTTATGGCATGGCAAATGGGCATGATCATCAAATCCTAGGCACAAATAGGGTTTAAATAGACCCTACTGTGCCATATAGTGCCACACAAGTCCAACTAATCATATTGCTCGGATTAATCATATCTAAATCTAATTGATAGAGTGATGTCATCTGATCTAATCAGATTAGAGACCCCTTTAATCCTCCATAGATGGCACCATAGATAGATAGGCCCAAACACTTTGGCGCCTAAGAGTCCATCTTCATCAAACAATCCCTGGAGTCCCATTTGTATGGGACTCCTCCCCTTTCTCCATGTGCGCATGCCAACTAGGAGTGTGCACACATATTTGTACGTGGAATCTAAGGGGGCGTGTGCCCCAAGAAAATGTCCAAAGGAGGTGCACTCTTTTGCCCCTTCTTTTCTGTATTGGGATATCTCATGTCCGGGTAGTGACAGAAAATGACAGATGGCGATAGGAATTAGCAAGTATTATCTTATTTTCATTTAATGGATTAAGATAATCTTTTTCTGATCTGGATAAACTTCAGTCAGATAAAAATAAATCCATACAGAATCTTCTGATGAGTCCAAATCAATTTGGCTCAATCGAGACGAACTAGAAAGGCTACAGAAGAAGAAAATTAGGCTCAATCGTATGCTAGCACGATTTTCTTGAACATAATTGGATTCAATCTAAATCAATCAAATTGGATTAGTTTGATTGATCATTTTTAGATCTAAATCCTTGTTTGTATGATCCAGTTAGGTTTAATTTTGTATGATAATGAGATATGTCGCGATCTCCATCATCTTCATTATTGAAATATCTTTCGATGGATCAGAATTCTTTTGATTCATATAATTAGAATGATCGATCATCAAGATCATTCTAATTATTTTCAAAATCCATCAGTGATATCTAGCAGTATATGATGGCAATCTATCAAAACTGAAAGCGAACCTCTCGGTGCAGCTACCTGTGTGATTGAATTCTTTTATCTTGAGCTCCGATAGGATTAGGATTAAGATAAACTCGTCAAACCCAATTATCCATCATATAAATTAATTATTCGATTCAAGTCTGATGTGAAACACTAATAGAAATTTTTTTTATCATCTTCACATTGCCATGGCCATGAACTTATGGATTCAATCTCATGATCATCATAAAACTACTCCTCATCTATCGAGATAGATAGATCCCTTATTGGTGTAATCCAATTTCTACAATAATTATGCTATAGCGAACATACACCTCAAAATTTTGAATGACTAGAAGATCGAGTTATGGTGTAGTCAAACTATAACGCCCTCAAGGTGAACTGCTGATGCATCTCAGATCAAAGAATCAAACATACCACTGCAGCATCGAGCCAGTCATCGATGAGAAGATAGACTTCCTTATAACTGCTTGAGGTGGTCATGCTCAGTGCTCTCATTCTCTAACGAGTATCTATACTTTTGCTCCAGTATCTTCATACCATAGACTCAAAACTCATCTATCCTAAGAAAGCGATCATACATCAATCTTTCAGATCGATCACTATTCTTATGATGATCCTACAGTCAGGAGCAATTTATGAGTTAATTATAAAAATTCATGCCTTAAATTTTTAATTCTTAAAAATATGAATTATTATTATCATTAACTCAAAGAATGTATCACAGACACTTTAAATACACACTATGATAGAAAATATTTTATTTATTTATTTATAATCAAAATTATAAAATTATTTCTAAAAATATATTACAAGTGTTAGTCACTCTGGCTTTTAGGGCACACATCTAACAGTAACAAAGGTAACCCAGTCTGACATCTCGACAGTAGCATTATGTTCAAGGGTGTGAGGTGGAGTCAAAAAATGATTAATTTCATGGGATGTAAAAAATAAAGTGAGCCTTTTAAATTCACCATCATTATCTGAGTATAATGATATTAAGGGTTTGCCAAAAAATTTCTCAACCAGTGTTTTATATTTTAAAAAAATGGAGAAGACATCTAACTTATTTTGCATAGGATAAAGCCAAATGTATTTGGTAAAATAATCCATAAAGATTAAATAGTAACAAAAACCATCAATTGAGATCAAAGGTACAAAACCCTAAATATCTGTATAAACAAGTTCTAATGGCTCAGAACTTTTAAGGCTAGCAACACTAAAAGGTTGTTTGTGACTTTTATTTCACTTACAAGCATTACAATAAGTCTGACTAGAAGAAGAAATAGAAAGATAATAAGACTGGACAATACAATTAACAATTTTTGTAGAAGGATGACCTAAACATTGATGCCAAGTTGTAAATGAAGACTTGATGCCAACCATTGCTTGAACAGAAGACTCCAAAGGGTGTATGGATGAAGGAAGCTCATAGATATCTTTGGTACTCCAACCTTGAACCAGCTGCTCCTCCATTTGAAGGAGGAAGGAAAGAATTCAACAAAAGTGTTATTAGTTTTGCAAAATTGATAGATAGAAATAAAATTCTTTTTAATACTGGGTACACATAAAACATTGGACAAAGAGAAAGTGGAAGAAAGTATGTGAAGATGGGTGGATCCAATATGTGTTATTGGCAAACCTGAGCCATCCCCAATTATCACTTCATCTATCCCTCCAAAATCTAAACTAAGTGAGAGATTTTGCAGATCACTGGTGATATGATGAGAAGCACTACTATCCATGAGCTAGTTAGAATTTGTATTGCCAGGTGCTGCAAAATTTGCTTGAAGATCATAAAGAGATAAGAACTTAATTCGTGGACAGGAGCAAGCAATATGCCCAATTCCATCACATATTTGACACCGTGGAGATTTTTTTCTTTGATTAAAGTACCCTTTGTTGCTATTGAACTTGGAGGAAGAGTTGTGAGAAAAGTTATGATTGCTATGCAAACATGAAGTATTGTTATTGTTATTATGAAAATAACTATTACCTCCATTTTTGTGATTTCCTCCTTTGTTTCTTTATTTAGAGTAGTTGGCTGTAATGACAGAGTTGTTACCTATTGTATCTTGCCATTTGAGAAAATTCTCATATTCAATGAGCTTCTCATGTAGTTCCTCAAAGCTTATAGGTTGTTCTCTGGCTCGACAGCAGCTATCTCCTTGAAATCTGATCCTATTTCATTAAAACAATGAATGACAAGATCAACATCATCAATTGGAGGAAGTTCATCCGCCAAGGCTTTGATGCTGCTAAGAAACTCATCAACATTTTTATTTCCACGAGTAGTCCTTGTGAGACGTTCTTTTAGAGTCATGACTCTAGAACAAGATTTGCTTGCAAAGAGTTGATTGAGCTTCTTCCAAGCTTCAGCTGATGTTTTAGCAGAAGTAATTAATGGCATAATTGTTTCGAAAAGATAAGAAATTATTGCATGAAGTAACAATTGATCATGCCTCACCCAGTAAACATATTCTAGGTTGGGTGAAGTGGATCCATCCTCTTTGGTGATAGTTGAGGGTGGACAAGACAAGGAGCCATTAAAAAAACCCAGTAGGTCATAGTCTACAAGTAAGGAATTAAATTGAGCTCTCCATGAAATGTAGTTGGTGGAGGTCAATAATTCAGAGGTAATTGAGAAGCTGCATTAATAGAAATAAGTGGGCCAAACATGGGGTTTGGACTTGTAATGATAGATAAGTTGGTGTTGGAGCTGGTTGTATTGGTACTAGTTGCTTCAGCCATAGAAAAAAAAAAATTTGGATCGTTGCTCGTTAGAGCAAGGATGCTCTAATACCATAAAGAGGATGAGAGGAGAAGAATTTGTTTTTCATATATTCACGGAACCTTTGTACAAGCTTATATATAAAATATAATAAATTCAAAATACAAGATAAAATTTGTTACACGCAAGTTGGAAATAAATATAACAGATTAGCTAACATGAAACAAATATAATAGATTAGCTAACATTTGAATTTGAATTTGAAACTGAAACTGTATTATCTCTTATAGCGGCAAAGTCCTAAAGAAGAGAGGTGTTTGAGATGGCTTGATTGGATTGGAGCCATTATGAAATTTTTGAAATTAGGGCTGTATTTATAGTTTATAACACTTTATATTAGTTTGTACTGTCAGAGGTTTAGAAAACATATTAATTATGTGTTGGATAATTTTACTCTATACAAAAAGCTTGCGAGGAATGTGGTGTTTGCTTAAGGAAATTTCATGAACTGAGACACTTGAATTGCACATTAGTCAAGCATTATATAATTTGCTTTAGTGATTTTCTCTCTCTAAAAGTTGTCTTCTTGTTTTGTATGTTATTATTCTTTCTTTAAACTCTACGGGACTCCGGGGCTATTAAAAACTTCATAATATGTCATCAGAACAAGGTAAAAGGATTATTGTAGCCTGTGAGGTATATGAAAGAATAAACTGAAGGAGAGAGAAGAGTTGTTTTCTTCTCAATCAGTCCAATTTGTTTTGTATATGAAAAAGCTTCCATAGAAGTTGTTTTGCATATGATGTTCCATGATGATATCATTCTATTAATGCAGTCAACAATAGAACTAATTTGGAATGATCAGAAACTTGATGTGCCAGTTTGAAACTTCTTAAAATTTCTCATTGAAAGTCATCATAAATAATTTCTGAAAAAGAATTCTTGTTCTTAGTATAGTTATGATGTTGTCATAGTGAGTCATATTGGTTCTAAATATTTGAACTAAATTATCTTGATGGTCTAGCATATATCTTCAATCTAGGATAACATTTTGGTTGTAATTCAAAAATTTCAGCCCATTTGTCTAAGACATATGTTCATAATTAATGCTTAGCCAAGGGCAGTCCATTCTTATCATGCTACTTGGTTGAAATACTGCCTAGCTGCTAATTATAAACCTAAAGGCTTGTTTAAGCCTAGACTACATTAGCAGGTTCCTGCTAATTATAATATATTAATACAAATATCCAACAAACTTAATAATCTTAAAATAATAATTTAATCATCCAACAATCATAATAATCTAAATTAAAAATAAGTCCAACTATAAAGAAAATAAATCCAATAAAAATAATAACTGCAAAGAAGAAGCGAAGGAACGAATAAAGGCATCACTTTGACCTCTAGGATTTGACTATTTAATCATTTATCCATCCATGGTCTATAAATGGTCTAGATTTGATGGAACAAAGTGATAGAATTTATACTAAATATAAAAGGTATTAAGAGATATCAGATATATTTGATTTTAGATTTGGTATTGGGTTTGGTTTGGAGTTCAATTAGAAAATTCATGGACATCGGAATTGAATGGTTTTTATTATTTAAAATCATTGTTAAAATCATCCCTATTTAATTTTGATTAAAATTGCTCCGATTGGTTCGAAGATAGGCAAAATATTAGGATATTTATTTATATTGATATTTTTAAGTATCTCTCAAAAATGCCAAAAGTTGAGATTATAATAGCAGCTTCTTCATTGAAAAGTGTAATATTTGATGATTAAATCAGAAACTTCTTAGCTTCTTTTTAGAAGTTATTGATAAAAGTATAATATAGAAAACTTGGTATGGAATTGATGTAGTTTTATTGGTAAAAAAATAATTAAAGTTGAAAACTCTAGTTTGCAGATAGTTTTAAATTTAATAAAAATAACTGGAACATAAAAATTGTTTTGCCGACCACAGTGGGAGTCGAACCCACGACCTTTTGATCCGAAGTCAAACGCGCTAATCCACTGCGCTATGCGGTCTTCTTCGCTTTTGTGGAAAAATATACTTTACCTTAAACCATTTTCCTTTTTTATGCTGGCTGCCAGATCCCTACGTCTTTTGCATTTATCAGCAACTACATGCACAGATGCCACTTTCAGACTGCCTTGGAACCCATCCTTCAACCTACTCATGTTTCCTTTGTTCTTTTGTTATTTTTAGGTTCTTGATAAGAATCATGGTCTAATTCCAAGCCTTTAAATTTATATAGATATAGACTAGAATTCTGCATGCAACCGGCCAACATACCTGGAGCCAGGGAAAGAAAAATCTGAAGGAAAAACGATAGAATAAGAAAAGAAAAGAAAGAAGATGGAGTGCAAGGGAACAGATATGGTGAGGAAATTTTTTGTACGCTTAATTTTTTAGCAGTTGGATAAAATTAGCAGTTTGGTTTGGACCTACCAATTGCATTCCATCCACCAGGTTTATCCTTGAAGTAATTTGCATGCCGACTCGCTTGTATTCGGCACTGCTCACGAACAAGACTACCGGAATTTGCGTTTAATACTCATTGTTCTATTTTAGCATCTATTAACATCCACCAATCAGGTGGTGATTTTGTTATAAAATTCAGCAACGGCGATACTTGGTTAGCTGCATAGAATGTGATCTGTTAACCCTCTGTCAGTATCATTAACCACGTTGCCAGCTTTTGAATTGCTGTACAATTCTCCAGGCATCTTTTTCCGCTCTCCCAACCGTACAAAAAGAAACATACCAGTTTCCTGCCGTTAAAATTACTTGCTAACCATATCTAGTACATGCGAAGACCTCATTCCTTCACGCCTGCTACCATTCTGCACAACATAGACGGTAAATAAAAGCCTAGATAATCTGACAGACATTTAATCCAAATTTAACTATTGTACACGACCCGAATGAGCCTGCATTCTAGCAGAACAAGAGAGTTATTCTAAGCTGCTAATGGATAAAACTACAGAGAATCACAAGACTCAGACGGCACGAAGAAAAGTACTATTGGTTTCAACATACTTCAGTAAGCATGTATTTAACTTGCAAAGGCTATGTCCAGGGTCTGGAACATGGTATTGCCCATTCAGCCATCAAACAAGAATGAAATTTATGAACTTATTCCAGGTACAAATTGATGAAGGTTGTTTCTTTGTCATTGTGGCAAAGGGGAAATGTGAGCGAGGGCAATCAACAAGGTTCTCATCCCCGATACCGACCAGCTCAATCACCTGCTCCAAAGCAAGCCCCACTTAGCATAACAAGGCCAAGGTTTGAAACTTGTGGTATATCCGGACTTTTTTAAGTCTGGCGTGTATTGTAAGACTTGCAGTTGGGGCATTTTTGAGCAACTACATGGAATTGGACAAGTGAGTTTGCTCCACAGTCGTTGCACAGGATGCGGACCTGCACTTAACAACATATCCATCAGTCAGTACTCAGTACAATAGTAGTTTAACCTAAAGACATGCAGGCAGGAAAAAAAAATGACCTACAACATGTAAATAGAAAACCTTAGGGGAACCTCAAGAGCTAGATCCAGCCACGTGTATTGAATATTTTACCCAAGGAAACTAAAATACGGTAAATCTCAAAGCAAGCAATTAACATATGATGGATCATGACAACCAACTTGACCTCAAATTCAATTCCCTATTCAAATTCAATCCCATACTCGCTTAGAAGTTCATATTCCACTGCAATTGCGTAACCAATTTAATAATTGCAAATTTTCCAGTACGCATGTTAAAAATACTTGCAATGGTTGGCAATTATCATCAAGAAGCTTCTACCTGAGAACTATAGCTCTTAAAATCAGCACGCCCTTAAGTTTTCTAATATTGATATTGTATTCTTCAAATAAATGAAATGATACCAACTGAAGTTCATTCTTTCACTCAGCAGCATAACCACGACAAATATAGTACAAAGTTTTAAGAACAATAAGTTTTAGCATGTACCAAGTAGTGAAAACTAACCATTTTGTTATGGTAAGATTCGGGCATTGGAGTGGCTGCTATCTCAATATCCAATTTTTCCCATACTTTTGACATATCACACACAGACTTGGAGCAGAGGGGGCATGCATACCTGAAGCATTTTTTTTTTCTCTAGTCAGAAATTGCAGAACTCCAAAAATAGCATTGGAAAATAAATAAAGAGAAAAAGGAACATTGAACATACTGCAAGTGCTGCTGCATTTTCTTCAAACAGTGCACATGAATGGTGTGGCCACATGGCAAGGGACTGACATCATTTGTGGATTCAAACAGATACTGTGAACCATGAAAATGTCATTACTCAACCTTGGAAAGATGAGTAGTCCTATTTGGAAGATTAGGTGGAGGTTTCTTCCTTTTCTATGGGACAACGAGCAGAAAAAAGAGAATCTCACCTCACAGCATACAGGGCAATCATGATGCATAGCACCTTCCACACATGGATGGCCGTTCTTTAATATGATTGAATAACAACACCCTGAAATTTGAACAAAAAAAAAAAAAGGAGAAAAAAGAAATCAGAAACAGATGTTGGCCAAGGAGCAAAAAACAATATACAGTGAGAAGCATATGTTCCATGCACATACTGAACTTAATGCATGGAGCTGAATGAAAGATTGGTCTATGGAGTCAAAATGAAAGCAACAGCCACGGATGTGTCTTTCAACAAACAGTGACAAATATAGAGTACTGCTGCACGGTACAGCAATTCACCACTAGGAAACAAATATGGCCGAAACAATGTTTAATGTTGTTGCTATGCTGCACAGTACAGCAAATATTATGAAATGATCATCACAGTGGGAAAAGCCTAAGAGCTAAAGAAAACCATGTAGAAGACATTGGACAAGTTTGCACTATCTGGGATACAATTATAGAGGATGTTGGGACCTTATTGAAAAGAAATAATGTAACACCAAGACCAAACATACAGGATGGAGCCTGGTAGCATTGGATTAAAAAAAAAAAAAAAAAAAGGTTTAATAACATTATTTCCTCCCAATATCAGGAAGATAAAACATCCCTTTAACAGCTTCCATGTGGGACTCTAGAAAGAGCCAAAGGAGATGACCTAATAAGGCACCAAAACTTAAAGTGATGAAAATAATGGCTAACAAAAAGAAATTATCCTAGAAAACATAAAGATCAAGGGCAATACCACATGTATAGCAATGGAAGAAATTTTCTTGCCCACCAATCCTGTCAAAATCAAGATTTTCATGTCATAAATATGAGGGGAAAAAAAAAGAGATGATCCCGAATAACCACACTATTCATGAACAAAATATAAGCAGCTAGCAGATGGTGAGAATAAACCTGCAGATTCCACAACCACTGCAGTGGTACTGTTCCTTTGATGTCTGGAAAATTAAATATAAACGTCAAATACAGATTCAATAAAGAAAAACCTCCGACCTCACAGGGAGAAAAATAGGAAGAGGAGAGAGAATTCTCAAGATGCAATTTTTGCTTACTGACATCATCAAATAACTTGCAATTCTCACAGAAATATTTCCCCATTCGTACACCACAATTAACGCACACTTGCCGAACCTGTTGACAATGCATGCAAAGGACACCAAAAGATGACATGATCAACTAAACTGAGGAAGGTTCATAAATTAGTGCTGAAAAAATAAGACATTGAAGGAAATTATATGTTAATAACAGCTGCCTCATGTTTGCAAGCATCTTGACAACAAAATATATATGTAGTATTGCTACTTATCATTAGATGATGCCACAATGCCAGTGACTGAAAAGAGAATAATGTATGAAAACCAGCCTGTGACCGGCACTTGCCTCTTGTTCAGTAGAACACAATGAACATATGACCTGACATAGAAATTACAAAGTCAAGCTAAATGCCTTGTTGAAAGTATAATAATCATAAAAGTGTTTTGTGTAATATATATGGCAATATGGAAATCCCACCCGCTGCACTTCATGACGCGGAAGGTCATGTCTGTGTTTCCTTTCAACATCAATCGAGTTCTGTCAAATCAAACTAGTGAGTGTTGGTCTTTCAAATGTTTATCCACTATCATAATAGTATCGATTTCTTATATACACATTAATATAATAAATGAAATTGTGTAGAAAGAAACAATTGGGACTACCATGAGGTAGCTTGATTGAAGAAATTTTGAAGAATGAAAATCTTTTAAGCAATTAGTTGGCAAACATTGTGAAAATCTTTTAAGCAATTAGTTGGCAAACGTTGTATGAAAGTTAACTTGGATGCTAAAAAATGTGCCTGTTTTCAGGAAAAATGAATGAATAAAATCAAATGAATGAAAAACAAACTTTTGTGAAACCTTTTTATAATAAATATCGTATGTTCTCAATATCAGATGTCATGAAAAATGAGACATATAAAATTATGAAAAATTGATGCATGAACAAGTTAATAAGTAATCCAACAAGTTAAAACTAGGGAAAAACAAAAGAATAAAAACAACTCTAACTGCATGTGTGAGGTCTATAAACTACCGTACAACCAGCCTAGGCAATATACTACCTGATTGCAGTATCTTGGCCTTTGGGTTCATTTTTTTAACTCCAGGTCCAGGTACAGACCATAATTTGAAAGATACAATACAATCCTAGATCAGATAAAGGCATATTCCAACTGCAACTTATTATGAAAGGTCTCTTAATGTATAAACTAACAATTTTGCTCCAAAAAAAATGTGTGGTGGTATCCCCATCATCTTGGTCACAAAAAAAAAAAATCATATGACCAAACAAACTGAAATTCTTCAAAACCCAAACAATGGAAACTGATAGGCTGACCTTTGCCTCATTGTGGCAATGTCGGCAATCAAAAATCTCATTGCAGCAGGGAGCTCGAATGCAGCATCTTCTCCGATAGTGTGAACATCTGCAAGAATTAAGAGAAGAGTTAGAACCACAGCTTAATCAAAAGACCATAAGGCAATATTAAAATCAGGTTAAATAAGAAAGCATGTTGCATGATCCATGATACACATCATTTGCCATAGAACTAGCTTCCAACATAATGCAACTCAAACCCTTTCATCCAATATCTTGGCTTAATTTAAATGATCAGAGAAAAATTGCTTGGAACAAATAGGGAACAAAGAGAGAAATAACTTATGAAATAAGCATTACCCATATTGCATGAGTCCCTTATCTAGTTTCTCAATAGCAGCAGAGTTCAAACCATCTGTCACTTGTTCACTCATAATGCAGTTTTTACTAGATGTTTCATCGCATGTAGTGGCAGTCTGCAGTTCATTATCTTGCCCCCTTGAATCAAGCAGCTCACAAACAGCAGACTCCGAATGATTGACCAAATCCTCCATCTAGTCTCTATTTTCCGCTTCTAAGTTAACTATGGCAATTGGCAGCACAACTACAAGAATTGAAACACCTGCAAATTTGAAGATATTCAGTGAAATAATTCTAAATAGATCATGCAGTAAGTCTCCGGTTAGATCAGGAAAACACTGCATGATATTGTTGGTTTCTTGAATTCTGCTGTAGACCAATTCATATCATCAAGCACACAATCCAAGGAATGCTGAACAGCTCCAATCAGCATAACTCCAAGAGATGGATTTGTTAGAACAAGCACAACTATAATGATCCATCTAATAATATTTATGCTGCACCGAGGGACCATCAAATCTCCAGCTGTAAATAGTAACCACTATTAATGATCACTATCTTGCTCGTAGTAGTCAGAAAACCAAATTGAACAAAAGTGTGCACCAGCAACAGATTCGCCCCAGTTTCTGGTAAGAACAACACACCACAGCATCAAATGCAAAAAAGAAGAAAAACAATGATATGTGGCAATGAAAAGGTGGAGCCTACCTTAGCCTTCCACCAGTTGCATCTTCAACAAAACCTCTTATTGTTAAATATCAAGCATATGTCTCCAACTTTGCCCAAACAGTCCAATTGAGATGGTTTACCTGGAATCATCAAGCCTCCTTCTTCCCTTTTAATTACCTCGATTTTCTAACATTTTGCTGATGATCCTGAAGCCTAACTACTCCTACCTGACAAATTAATGACCCCAGGCATCTTGATCACCATGATGTTGTGGCAGCAAAACCTGCATGTGATTCTCTGTACTTCTCCATTCAAAGTGATGGACATAATTCTGGTATACAAATTATTATGAAGGCAATGGGTTTCCAAAGAATTTCTCTCCATGTAGCTGAGACTTTGCGTGCAGTTTAAAATAGTCCTTCAATGCATGAAAAGTGTTTTTACCTTAAGTCTAAGGTTCTATTATAAACATATATAGAGAAAGCATTACTATCTAGTTTTCCGAACATCTAAGTAATTGTTGGATGTATTCGAGGCCCTTTAAAGTATAAAAAAATTTCTTAATTTTTCCCTTCATTTCTAGAAATATGGGTAGCATATTAGCCAGGCATACTGTTTGTCCATCTCAACAATATCCATTCATCACAGCAAAAACTACAAAATGAAATGTGATTCTATTCTTGTTCTGTCTGAAATAACATCTCAACTTGAAGTCCATAACTGCTGGACATGAAAAGGGACACAAGAGAGGAATCTGATAAGCCCTATCTCAATCAGCAAAACTAGGTCTGCTAAAAACCCATAAAGAGTCTCCACAGACATGACAGCCATTTCTGTTTAAATCTCTAACTTAGTTCAGGCCCTGGCTTTTCTATTTGTTTTGGATTAGCTGAGTCACACTTTAAAAGAACACTTGATACAAGAGGCCAATACTAAATTTGTTATGACCTACAAAAATTATACCAAATTTGAAGAAACAAAAAGCTTCAATGAGTTCATTTAATAGAGAAACAGAATAATTACTTGATATACCAGCTGTCTAGATAGATATATCCTATAAAAGAAAAGAAAAATAAGAGAAGGTATCAAATCCTCTTTTGGTGCAAATCATCTGCAACAATGGGTGTCCGAAATTCCTAAAGCCTGGGTATATGTAGATAGCTTATTGCTTGAGAATAATGTAACTCCCAGTTGCCACATGAGTTAGAAGGGGGCTAAAAAAATGGTTAGTCTATGATAATGGTTCAAAGTATTGGCTATAAAAACCCAGCACATATCAAGATTAGAATATTCCAATAGCTTGGGCTGTGGTCCTTTTATCCTTGCCTGTCCAATCTGTTACATATCGATACTTTTAGTACTTCGCAATTCAAGAAGCTGGAAACTTCCTGGGTTAAGGGTCAGAAAAAACATCAATTTTTTTTGCAAAAAAATTTCTGATCATCATGTTGGCTTCTCCAATCTATAGAAATAATCTGGTCAAGTTACAATTCTTAAATCAATTTATTTGGTCTATCATATTTGGATAAAATAACAATATTCTTATGATAAAAAATAACTAAGAATCAATCACCAGTCAATCTATAACATCTAAAAATCCTAGCCCTCAAAGGAATTTTATACTATTCCACAACTCACTTCTAGAGAAACACTGTGCAAGAAAGGTTCATACTACAGGAAGAAATAACAAAAGAAATGGTTTTTGCCATAGGGATTTCGAGAATTTGAATAAAATTATCTCAAGCAATGCTCAAATCCCATCTTATCACCACAAAGACATCCTGGAGAATACAAGTGAACAAATAAACGTCATCTTAAAGAGATCATCATCAAACCACTGAAACATATGGTAACAGATACACTCTAATGCAAAAGTGTGGTTTCTACTCGATAGAATATAAACCAAAAACAAGAAAAATGAAAACTCCAGTCATGAAGTCAGCCTACGGCCAGTTTCCACAATAAATCCAAACCAGCAATCAAACTTCAAAGCTTAGAGAAACACTTCATGCATGATTCAAGATAAACAGATATACATAAATATTAAAAAAGATGAATTACCAAAAAAAGAATGGCCTGTTTTCAACCTAATACACAAACATTGACATTAATGGTTTCTTCTAAGAATTATTCAATCACAGAACAAGATTCAAGAAATCAATAATTTGCACCGAAACACTACTATTCACACCAAGGAACTTAATATTCCCAATATTGCGTAGTTCGCAACAAATAAAACTCAAACATGATCCATCTACAAACCCTAAAATCTGAAATGATCTAGCAAATAACGTGAATAATCCAGAGCATTAAGGCACAGAAAAACCACCTGATCATCAAAAATTAGCATAATAATTTACCTAAGCCCTCCCGAAAAAAATAAAAAGCGAGATATTAGATCACGCGACCAAGAAAAAAAGATGCTAAAGAACTGCAAGACCGGACGAACTTTTCTCCTGCAATAGCGGTCCGATGGAAGAAGAGAGTGAAAGGGATCAAGATCGCCTTGGCTTCCTCGTTCTTGAAATGGGTCGAGAAGAGAGCGGAAAGGAGAGAGAACAGAAAAAGAGGGGCGAGGGGTTGGGGGTGTTGGGCTTCAAGATTCGAGAATGGCGACACGGTACCGTCCCGTTTTCTGGACGGAACCGTGGTTTTTGTACGCGGGCGAAACTGTGAAATTCTACCACCCAGGTGGTAGTTCAGTTGATCGCGCGTCATTAATCGCGAATTAATCCTCACGTTCACGATTCGAACCTCGAGGGAGTTGATTAAATAAAAAATTAATTTTTAAATATATTATAGAATATTTCTCCAGTGAAAACCCCTCTTATTTTTTTTTAACAAAAAAAAACTGTGAAATTCTAGGGGCATAGGTTGCGCTTTCCACATGGACAGAATTGCGGCCTGCCCCACCGAAACTCCGTGGAGGGCATAAGACCAAAGTATTTTTTTTTTGCCCATCTTGTGGAAACCCGATAAGTAATTACTTTCCGTGGAAAAAAAAACTTACACCTCATTGAAAGAGGAGAAATAAAATAAATAAATAAATAAATATTTTTTTATTTTTTATGAAAAAATAAAAAAAATAAAAAAATAGAAAGAAAATATTTTTTTAAAAAACTATAATTGGAGAGAAATTTTTTTTTTTTATAATTTCCATCTTATATCTTTAATAATGAAGAATCAAGTCTATATTATATTTAAATTTTAAAATTTATTTTACATCTATTTTAGAATAATTTTTTTTTTATTTAGCTGCTCCAAATCTCCCATCAATTCAAATTTTTAAGAATAAAAATTAAAAAAATAAAAGAAAATAAAAAATTTTAAAAAATTTATAAAAATAAAAAAAAGATTGAAATGCAAAATTTTTTTTATATAGATTATGGCTATTATGATTTTAAAAATTTTGAGATAAATTTCATAGAGGATTGAAAGCAGTTAACCTATTTTGATAATTTATTGCTATAGTTAATATAAGAGTAAAAAAAATTATTATATTATTTTTTTTCTTATTTGCTTTCAAATAAGTAGGAAAAAAAATTATTATTATTATTATTAATTTTTATATAGAAAAAAAAAAAAAATATATATATATATATATATATATATATATATATATATATATATATATATATAATTTTTTTTTTTTAAACTTTTAAATTATTATTTTTTTTCTCCCAAACTCTCAAACAAGGTAAGGTAGGGATGGCAACTGATGGGACAGAACCGCGTAAATGGATGGGTAACGTCTCAACCCGCTTGACAGGAAAATTAATGGTCGAACGCCTCTTTTTTACGTCTCGTTTTTTTGCCGATTGCCGATTGCCGATTGCCGATTGAAACTGAGATAGATCGCGAATCTCTAGTTCCCTCTCATGGTTGTAAGTTGTGACTGATCCCATCTGTGATGGATCGCAAATAGAGAGATTCGCTGAGGATTTGAGGAGGAGGAGATAGAGATTCGTTAGGTTGCAGTGGTGGACTCGTCCAGGGGAAGGGAGGAGGAGATTAGGAGATTGAGGAAAGGGATGAGAAAATTTATTGGTGGTCAAATACCGAACGAAGATGGATAATTATGATATATAATTTTTAAATTTTTAATAATAAATATTTTTTTAAATTTTTTATTTTATTTTTTATTTATAATATATATAATATTTGTTATTATTATTATTTTATTCTCATATTTTTTTTATATTCGTCGATGCCATCTTACCATGGCTTTCCTTTTTTCTTAGCAAATGTCGATTTCTTTGCTTTGCCTTCTATTGAATTGATGAAAATGATATTTTGGCATATTTGTAACTTTGATATAAGCTGAGTTTTGTACCTACAAAAGAAAATATTTTCTACCATTGGATTGGTAGATTGTTAGTAAAATAATTTTTTTTTCTTTTTTTTTTATATTTTGCTTTTTTCTTCCTTGTTTTTCTTCTTGAATCGAAGTATCTCACTTCTTCTACAGGGAGTGTGTTCTTAGATTGATGATGCTTTGATGATTGCTTTTTGTACCCAATCTTATGAAGTTGTCCTTAGAAAATCGTGGATAGAAATTATGAGCTTCGTTTGTTTTGGTGAAACCATGGATGGAAAGCCATAAGTTATTGTGACTGTCCTTGATGGAAATCTGATTAGTAGCCACTTGTCTTCCTTTAGAGTGAGAAAGTCCGTTGAGAGATTGGGTGACATGGATTGATCTGAGAAATTTGGATTTAAAGAAGAACTAGTGGGCTGATTCTGTGTATGGATTTGGTCATCTTAGATTCCTTGGAGTAGTCTGTATAGTCTTGAACAATTTGAATTTTTTGGAGGTGTAGGCTTTAGTGAGGCCTGGTGGCATTGCAGTATATCCTGATGGTAAGAATGGGTTTGATAATGAGTTGCAGAAAGTTCGGATGTTTTGAAGTCTTGGAACCACATGAACATTGGCTTCACTGATGCGCTTGGAAGATGCTTTGAGCAGTTCTCATGAGATTGGGTTGCTTCATAGAGGATGATGTTTTAAATTTTTGGAGGCAGTACCTTTTGAACCGTCTTTCAGAGACTGTGTTCTTTTGCCTTAATTGGTGTTGTTTCTTTTGGAAGGACCATTGCTGTTAACCTGTTGGAGGATGTTGAGCAGGAGACCAGTTTTGTCTAGGTTTTTTTTTGTTCAACGGTTCTATGCCATGTTTGGGCTTTAGGAGATAGGTATTGAGAAGAGGATGTTTGGGATTCCCAGGAGAGAAAATCAGAAAGAGAGTTATTCTTTCTCCTTTTGAACTTAATTTGAAATTCAAAGGTTGAATAAATATCGTGCTAATTGGCAAAAACTTGTTTTAGAGTAAGGTTTTCGAAAGTCTGTTTTAAGGCAAAATTTTTGGCATCATTTTCTAAAATAAATTTTGTAGATTGGCAATCAATTCAGAGTAAAAAGAAATCATTTTGAAACCTTAAAATGCATAAAACAATTGGTAAAACTTCTCTTGTGATTGAATGCTTTTTTCTACATTTTGTTCCAAATATCTGTATGGTGTTGGACAAATTTCTTACTCTGAGTTCCTATTATTCTTATTGATCGGATTTGACTTTCTTCCCTCAGAGGAGGATTTCTTTTGAATATGCTATAGAGCATCTTGGTAATAGTTTTGGGATCCTTATAGTAGTCTAGGACTAGGGTTTTGATTTGATTTAGATTTTATAAGGATTTTTGGAGTTGAGTTTTTTCTAAAATTTTGTTAGAAAATTTGAGCATGAATTCTAGATTTGCCGGGATAGGCCTAGTGAGCTCTAGAAACCTGATTTATATTTTGAACAAGTGCATTTTTGATGTAGAAAGAGCAAGGTCATTTCTAGTTATCTCATAAGAGATAGCTTAAAGGTGTTTGAAGTGTTGCTTTGAGAATACTAAGATGCAAGTATCATTGATGATTCTTTGAAATTCAGAAAAAGTGTTTCTGAATGTCATATCATTCCATTTGAATTTGCCAAAGAGTACTGAAGAGGCAGTCTGGTATTTATTTTTTCAGTAATCTAGATTTTCTTTTTGTAGTACTTCATTTGGATTAGTTTGATAGAATCGTCTTGGAGTATTTTGATGGATTGGAAAAAGATAAGGTCTAGAAATCTGACTTTGATCCTATGTTCATAGAAAAATTTGATCAAATTCAAGAAAGGTGTTCCTAGGATGAAAAGTATGAAGAAAGTCTTCATACAGATGTTAGTGTTACAGACCAGCACTACTACAAAAATGGGCTATGACAGCGATTTATAACCGCTGTCATAGCCCAAAAAATTACCGTCATAGGCTATAGCAGTAGTTCTTTAACCGCTGCTACTGCAGTCATCGCCGTAGCTCTCTGGTAGCAGTTGTTGCAGCGGTTATTTAAATTGCTGCCATAAATAACCTATTGCAGTGGTTTATAAACCGCTGTAATAGATCGATCTATAGCAGCGATTATGTAACCGTTGCCATAAATTTTCTATAGCAACGATTACATAATCGCTGTCATAGATAATCTATAACAGCGATTTCTTAACCGCTATCATAGATTTAATACAACAGTTGACACCATTTGTATCAAAGACCTATGGCAGCGGTTGGCATGGATATGGCAGCGGTTATAAAACCGCTGCCATAGATATTGAATAATTAAAAAAATTAAAATTTTTATTTTTGATATATTTTACCTGATAAATTAGATATATAATACAAAAAAATATAATAAATATAAAAATTATTCTAAAATATTAAAATTTTATTACTGAATAAAATTTATTATAATATTTTTTAAAAAAAATAAAATATATCAAAAGTCTCATAAATCTACATCATCGTCGTCTTTATCGGGAGCCGAAGCCAAAGCTGGTGCTGGAGTCGAAGGCGGAGCTAAAGCTGGAGTTGGAATGCGGGCCAACATATCCTTAAAATTCATGACTCCAAAATACACGCTGAGCGTAGACATCTTGTCTTTCACGATGCCCTCCAGATGAGATGCGCGCTCCTCAGCCCGATTTACCCGCGTCGCAGCATGATCTGCCTATGCCAACGTCTTCTTAAGCTCCTCCCGACTGACGATACTGAAAGTCTATGAGGAGACGCTCATCTCAGATCAGTAGCTTGTCAATGTGTGTCTGGGCCTGTATCGGATCCTCTTAGAGTGCTAGGCCCCAAGATCTGAGATAGATGGTCATGGGGCCTAGAAGTATTTAGGCTATCATGATCTACAACGTTAATGAACATTAATCAATATAACATGTTGAACAATAATATTAGTATAGCATCAATAAATAGTCTCTAATATGTACACTAATCAATTGATGGGTCTATCGTTATGCAATGCAATAAATAAAAGCAACAAGATATAAACATCCAAAAAATATTATGCAATAAATTATATAGCATTGTTGTTGCAGAATCTGATTGACGTCGGATCGAGCTGGAGTCGAGGAAGATGAGGTCGCCGTCGGTGATCTGCAAAATAAAGTTCCGTCCGAAGTCAGTGGTAGTGACTTCGGCAGAATCCTTCGACGATCAAGTTAGCTCTTCTGGCCAATAGAAATGAAATGCTCAGACAGGAATTTAACAGAGTTTCGAAAAAAAGAAGAGAGCTTAGAGAAAACATATCTGGAGGGTCTCCTTTTATAGATGAAGCTTGTAGCGGATTGATAGTGACAGCTGTAGCCATCTGATAGCGAACCGCTCAAGATCTTATGCAGTCTGTCATGGAGGGGGCACCATCTGTAACGTCGTCTGTAGCAAATTGATAGTGACAGCCATCGCCGTCCGGTAGCGGACCGCTGTCGTCTGCAGCGGACTGATAGTGATGGTCGTAGTCGTCCGATACTGAGTCGCTCAGGACCGTATGGAGGGATGAAGAGCTTTGACGTATATCAATTCCAAAGAATTTTGGACTTCCAAAGAAAATATGACTGGAGGGGATCATCCAGAAGGAATGCTAGCTGAAGAAGGAGTCTGGAAGGAGTTTGACTCCCGTAGAGATTCGACTGAAGGAAAGATCCGGAAGGAGTTTGACTTTCATAGAAATTTGATTGAAGGAGGAGTCCGGAAGGAGTTTGGCTCCTGTAGAAGTTTGACTAAAAGAGAGATCCGGAAGGAGTTTGATTTTCGTAGAAGTTCAACTAAAGAAGGAGTTCGACTCCTATAGAAGTCCGACTGAAGGAGAGATTCGGAAGGAGTTCGACTTTCGTAGGAGTCCGACTGAAGGAGGAGTCTAGAAGAAGTTTGGCTCCTGTAGAAGTCCGACTAAAGGAGAGATCCGACAGAAGTTTGGCTTCCGTAAGAGTCCGACTGAAGGAGAAGTTCGAAAGGAGTTTGGCTCCTGTAGAGTCCGACTAAAGGAGAGATCCGAAAGAAGTTTGGCTTCCGTAAGAGTCCGATTGAAGGAGAAGTTCGAAAGAAGTTTGGCTCCTATAGAAGTTCGACTGAAGGAGAGATCTGGAAGGAGTTCGACTCCTATAAAAGTCCGACCAAAGGTGAGATCTGAAAGAAGTTTGGCTCCTTGTAGGAGGTCGACTGGGGTCCGACCATTGGAGGAAAAATTTTCGATCGAAGCTCTTTCGTGATTGCCAGTTGTGTTAGGCCAAGCATCAGATTGGACTTCGACGGGAGCGGGGTTTATCCCCAATAGTAGTCCTTCCACTCTTGAGTTCGAAACTCGAAGAAAAAGAGTACAAAAAAGATGACTGCCGAAGTTCTTTTTCAGTCTCTGCATCCATCGAAGTTGAAGCTCATGGGAGATCATGTCTCCAGCCGAGGTTGACATCAAAGTTGAAGCTTGGGGGAGATCTTGTCTTCAGTCGAGGTTGTCATTGAAGTTGAAACTTGAGAGAGATCTTATCTCCAACCGAGGTTGACGTTAAAGTTGAAGCTCATAGAATGATCTTATCTCCAAGCCGAGGTTGAAGTTGAAGTTGAAGCTCATAGAAATCTTATCTCCAGTCGAGGTTGAAGTCAAAGTTGAAGCTTGGGGGAGATCTTGTCTTCAGTCGAGGTTGTCGTGGAAGTTGAGGCTTAGGAGAGATCTTGTCTCCAGTCGAGGTTGACAATTGAAGTTGAAGCTCATGGGAGATCTTGTCTCCAACTGAGGTTGACATCGAAGTTGAAGCTCGAGAGAGATCTTATCTCCAACCGAGGTTAACGTCGAAGTTGAACGCTCGAGGGAGATCTTGTCTCTAGTCGAGGTTGAAGCTCATGGGAGATCTTGTCTCCAGCCGAGGTTGACATCGAAGTTGAAGCTGGAGGAGATCTTGTCTCCACCGAGGTTGTCGTCGAAGTTGAGCTCGTGAGAGATTTATCTCCAACTGAGATTGTCGAAGTTAAGGCTCGGAGGAGATCTTATCTCCAACGAGGACGTGAAGTTGAAGCTCATGGAAAGATCTTGTCTCCAACTGAATTGTCATCGAAGTTGAAGCTTGTGGGAGATCTTATCTCAACTGAGGTTGAAGCTCAGAGAGATCTTGTCTCCAGTCGAGGTTGTCATCGAAGTTGAAGCTTCGAAGGAGATCTTGTCTCCAACCGAGGTTGTCGTTGAAGTTGAGACTCGGAGAGATCTTGTCTCCAGCCAAGGTTGACGTTGAAGTTGAAGCTCATAGGAGATCTTGTCTCCGAGGTTGTCCGAAGTTGAAGCTCGAGGAGATTTGTCTCAGTTGTCGTCAAAGTTTGAAGCTCGAAGGGATCTTGTCTCCAGCGAGGTTTGTCCGAAGTTGAAGCTCGAGGAGATCTTGTCTTCAACTGAGGTTGTCATTGAAGGTGAGGCTCAAGAAGAACTTGTCTTCAGTCGAGTTGACGTTGAATAAGCTCGTAAGATACTTTGTCTCCATTCGAGGTCGACGTCGAAGTTGAAGCTCATAAGAGATCTTGTCTCCAATCGGATTGTCATCGAAGTTGAAGCTTGGAGGAGATCTTGTCTTCAGTCGAGATTGTCGTTGAAGTTGAGGCTCGGAGGAGACTTGTCTCTAGCAAGATTGATGTCAAGTTGAAGCTCGGAGGACATCTTGTCTCCAGCCGAGGTTGTTGCAAGTTGAAGCTCGTGGAGATCTTATCTCCAATCAAGGTTGAAGTTGAAGTTGAAGCTCGAGCGAGATATTATCTCCAACCGAGGTTGAAGGAGATTTTATCTTCTTTTGTTGTTGGGCATAGATGGGGCCATTGTCGAGAGAGATCTTATCCTCTCATCCTAGATCTAAAATGTTGAAGTTGAGGCTCGGAAGAGATCTTGCTCACATTAGGATCGAGGTTCTCAGGGAGATCCTGTTCTTAATTGGACTGTGGAGGCACAATAAGGGTCGTTGTCGGAGCATCTCTCCCTCTATCTCCATCTAAAATGAATGAGGCCTTCGGCTTTGCTCATGTTAGGATAAGGTTCTCCTCCTATTCTAACAGGCTATGGTGGCACATAAGGACCGTTGTCGGGATCTCTCCCCCCATCTCATCTAAAATAAACGAGGCCTTTAACTTTGCTTATGCTAGGACGAGGTTCTCCTCCTATTCCTAACGGACTGTGGGGGCACATAAGAGCCATTGTCAGGGCCTCTCCCTTCCATCTCATCTAAAATGAACGAGGCCTTCGACTTTGCTCATGCTAGGATGAGGTTCTCCTCCTGTTTCTAACGAACCGTGGGGGCACATAAGAGCCATTGTCGGGGCCTCTCCCTCCTTGGTAGTTCAGGCTGCGGTAATGCTCTCGGTCGATCTTCCCATCCTTCAAGCCATCATTGCAAGAATCGATCAAGTCTGTCTCGCTTGATGAGCTTCTCGATCTCATCTTGGAGTTGAATACACTCCTCAGTATCGTGACCATGGTCACTATGATAAAGGAAGAACTTGTTAAGATTGCACTTGCTGGGGTGAGTATGCATCCTTTCCGATCTCGGTAGTTGCTCCCTGATTTTCATCAGTACTTGGGTCTTCAGAACAGTGAGAGGGGCGTAGTTGTGAAATCTTCGGAGGGGAGAACCCTACCGTGCCCTTCTATCAGAGCTTCCCTGCCTCCAAGCTCGGGGAGGAGTTTGGGCTCGCTTGCGCTCAGGAGGAGTTCGGGAGCGCAGCTGGGCTTCACTCGACTTTCCTTCCTTGGCAGGCCTGCCTGGCTTGCCGATTTGTCGCTCACCAAAGGCTTCATCATCCTTTTCTCTTCAGCTTGGGCATAACCTTTAGCCCGAGCTAGCATATCGGCAAAGTGCCTGGGGTACTTCTTTTTCAGGGAGAACAGCAAATCATTCTTCTGAAGATCGCCCTTGAGTGCGGCCATGACGATTGATTGGTCCAGGTTCCGGACCTCCAATGCAGCAGCATTAAACTGAGTGACATAAACCCAAATGGACTCCTCTTCCTTTTACTTGATGTTCATCAGAAAATTTGAATCTCGATGTAGATGTCGGCTGCTGATGAAGTGAGCCATGAACTGATGGCTCATCTGATCAAAGAAAAAGATGGTATCCGACTTAAGTATCGAGTACCAATTTTTGGCGGCTTTCTTGAGGGTGGACGAAAAATCCTAGCATAAAATAGCATCTAACGAGCTGTGGAGCAACATCATTGTCCGAAAGGTCTTCAGATGATCGATCGGATCAGTGGTCCCATCGTAACTCTCAAACTGGGGGAGTTTGAAGTTCGGTGGGATTGATTCCTACATAATCCTCTGAGAAAAAGGAGTGTCAGTGCAAATATCATTACCGTATGAGGAGGAATTATGATGGAGCTCTTCAATTCATTAGCTCATTTCTAGGAGCCTTTGATTCAAGAGATCTTCACGATCGTTGATCTTTAGGATTTTCTAGTAGAACGAACACGAAGCTTCTCTCTAGGTTGAGTCATGGTCCGAGCAAGGGCCCTCTATCCTCTGCTTCCCATTTTCGAAGATCAGAGGTTAGATAGCCCAGGTTGGCCATTTTCAGATCGAACCACGGGGCTCCGAAGAAGCCTGCTCTGGCCTAATCGGTGCTGGAGCCTGCCGATGTATGGCCTGCATCGCCTCCGTGAGACTACGAACTTGCTGGACCAGTAGATTGAACTATTTCACATCCACCACGACTATAGATGGAGCTTAAGTTGCCAGGGCTGAAGCGGAAGCAGATAGATCTGGACGGGATCTGACTATAGAAGCCGTCGATCATCGGGTTGAAGCTCTTTTAGGAGGCATTTTTTCTCGAAAAAGAACTCTAGAGAGGAAGAAGAGAGATCACTGGTGAGCACTCCTTTAAGAATAAGAAAATCTCAGAAATAGAGGCCCTTCCTCTAGCGCCAATTCTATTGTTGCAGAATTTGATTGACGCCAGATCGAGCTGGAGTCGAGGAAGATGAGATCGCCATCGATGACCTACAAAATAAAGTCCCATCCGGAGTCGGTAGTGGTGGCTCCGGTAGGACCCTTCGATGATCAAATCAGCTCTTCTAGCCAATAGAAATGGAGTGCTCAGGCAGGAATTTAACAGAGTTTTGGAAAGAAGAAGGGAGCTTAGAGAAAACATATCTGGAGGGTCCCTTTTTATAGACGGAGCTTATAGCGGATTGATAGTGACAGTGAATCTCGAAAATAGAGGTCCTTCCTCTAGCACCAATTCTGTTGTTGCAGAATCTGGTTGACGTCGGATCGAGCTGGAGTCGAGAAAGACGAGGTCGCCGCTGGTGACCTGCAAAACAAAGTTTCATCCGAAGTCAATGGTGGTGGTCCGACAAACCTCGATCGATCAAGTCAGCTCTTCTGGCCAACGAAATGGAGTGCTCGGGCCAGAAATCAAAATTTTGAAGAAGAAGAGAGTAAAGAAAACTTTAGAGGATCCTTTTCATAGACGGAGTTTTGAGTGATTGATACTGATAGTTGTAGCTGTCCTTGTAGCGACCGCTCAGGCCTGATGGATCTGTCATAGGAGGGGGGTGCCTGTAGCACTATCTATAGCAGACTGATGGTGACAGCCATCGTCGTCGGGTAGCGATCAAGTCACTGCAGCAGATTGATAGTGTGTGCCGCAGCCATCCGATACTAAGCCACTCGCCGCATGGAGGGGTGAGAGTTGACATATATCAATTTCAAAGATGTAGAACTCAAAGAGAATACGGCTAGACGAAAATCAATCTGGGAGGAATGCTAGCTGAGAAAGAGTCCGAAAGGAGTTTGGCTCCTAAAAGATTCGCTGAATGAGAGATTCTAAGAAGTTTACTTACATAGAAATCGACTGAAGAAGCTGAGCCGCTCCATTCTAAGTAGCCGGCTCCATGCCTGAGACATCCAGTTTGGATCCTCTCCCAGCCTGCTCGATCATGGGACCGAGCTGCTCGACTGTGTGCCATCCCTTGATCACTCCTCTTCCCTCTCTCAATCTCTCTCGCCGACGACAGCGGTGAGGGCCAAACCCTCTCCCGCTTTTCCATCTCTCGATCTTCGCTCTCCTCTCTTATCACCTCTCCATCTATATCAGATCTCCCGTGGTAAGCCGGATGGGTCCGGATGCCGGCGGGGACTCCTTCGCACCCTCTCTCTGTCTCCCTACAGCTGGTCGCTCTCCAATATCTTACCCTTCTACGGATGGCCGCGGACCTTCCTCCCTCCAAGTCTGCGTCGCTACGGCGGAGGCCGACCTCCCTTTCCTTCCACTCTCTTTCACTATCTGGGGCACATGCAGTCTCAATCTATCGCCAGTTCCTTTCTGCCGGACGTCTCCCTCCATGTCGGATCTATCCCATCATTCGGATGAACGAGCAGTAATGGCTAACGACGACACTCGCCGCCCCCAGATAATCGGAAGGCGGATGAGTGGTCCCGGACGCCCGACTCTCTCTGGTGGTGCAAATGCAATGGGCACGCGAGGGTTTGCGACGATCGCCAGAACTCTACTGAGGTAACTCCGCGAAATAAAACAAAATAATGAGATAGAGAAAGAGAGAGAAGAGGAAAGAGAGAGAGCAGGGGCGGCCGGAGATGGGGGTACGGGGAGGGGAGCATAGTGACCAGGAGGCTCCGGAGGGTAGGGTGCTAGGTGGGGGTGGGCGGGGAGGGGGGCCGGGGATGGGGAGGCTAGGGGTGGCAGGTGGCTGGGATGGAAGGCCGAAATGGTGGGGGAAGGAGGGGCCTGGTCGCAGGAGGATGGAGCATCAGGTGGGGTTTGGCGGGGAGGGGCGGTCGGAGATGGGGGGCTGAAGGATGGAGGGAGGGGCGGTTTGGGGGATGGAGGGAAGAGGGGCGCTGAGGGGAGTGTGGGGGTGGGATGGCAGGTGGGGGTGCGGAGAGGAGCGACCACGCTAAGAGCCACATTAACCCTTATATATATAATATATATTAAATATATATGGTTGGTGCATAATTAATATTTAAAGAGCCACATTCAAATAATATAATTATCCACAATGGTGCATAATTTATCAAGAAAAATCATACACTGTTATATTTATCAAGAAAAATCAATACAATGACTAATTTTTTTATTTTTTTTTTCAAACCCAAATGAACAGTGTAACATAACAACACTATACTTTAACACAAAAAAAAACAACCAATCATTTAACATCCCTATCTTTCTTTTTTTTTTTCCATTGTCGAGAGGAATGGGAAAAAAAAAATATAATAGCACTATATAATTAGATCAAAATTTATTTTCATATAACACTAGCACCAAGAACCAACAGCAAGTTTGAATTAATGGGTGTTAACTGTTTTGATCTCTGGTATGTTTTTTATATATATATATATATAAATATAATAGAGAAAAACACAACCATTATAACAGTTGTCCCCTATTAGAAAAATTATTTCAGTGTAATTGGACCGTGCAAATCCCACGGTGGATAACACGCCACGTTAACCCTTATATGTCATCAAGGCAAATCCGGAGGCATATGCACGGTGGATAGCGCAATCGGAGAATGATGAAATACAAAGTGTAACGTGGCGTGTTGTCCACCGTTGGGATTTGCGCGGTTCAAATAAACCTGATGCATGCGCGCTATCTATCTTACATATGCCTCGGGATTTACTCTCGTTCACTCGCACCTGATGCATGCAACAATTTCTTCATTCTATTATGGCAGCCCCTCGCAACAGCAGTAATAACCAAGGGTAAAAAATGAAATAAAATGAGCAAAAAT
Organism: Cocos nucifera; assembly: GCA_006176705.1. Taxonomy (NCBI): domain Eukaryota; kingdom Viridiplantae; phylum Streptophyta; class Magnoliopsida; order Arecales; family Arecaceae; genus Cocos; species Cocos nucifera. Next base: position 663,167 of record QRFJ01000121.1, on the reverse strand, counting down.
ATAGCAGTGGCAAAATAGGAATGGCAGTCGATGGTGCAGCTATTATCTATGTGCGCCCTTTACTGAAGCCCGACGAGTAGAGTCTCGTTTTGAGGCCTCCGTATTACATGCACCAGGTGCAATTGGACCGCATAAATTCCACGATGGATGATACGATACACTATTCCTTGTGTTTCACCTGATTGCATGCTATCCATCGTGCATTTGCTTCAGATTTGCTCTGGTTCACTTGCACCGGGTGCATGTGGTAATTTCTGCTTTTCAAGATGAGACAAATATGAGCAGACTAAATAGATTAGATCAGACAAAATAATAAAAAATAATTTTTTTGATATATAAATTATTTTTTTTACCTCAAAGAAGAAATTTGTAAGAGTTATATATATTCAAATTAAAATTGAAGCGAAATTTATCATTATCTATATTTACTTTAAATTTTTTATAATTTGAATAAAATCTGTCTCATTAGAATTGTATCCACGGAATAGAGTAAATTGACAACTCAGCCAAAAATCTAGAATATGCTTCAATAGCTTCATATTGATGTAATATACTGTAGATATATGACTAAATAAATTACTTATTTTTTAGGGCAGCAGTGGGCTGGTCAGTCACAGGACAGTGGGCTGAATACGTTATCCTGGGCGTAGTCAGGAGAGGCTGAGCCCAGTATATGCGCCTATTTTTATCCATAATTTATTTTAAAGAAATAATTTTTTGTCCACTATCATCACAGAAAAAAATATACCATATGATCATATTAAGTCATGTAGCATAATTAACAAATGAGATATACATTTATATCGGACCTCAATTTTTTAAATTTTTTTTCTAATTTTTTTTATAAAACTCTGAATAATTATATTACGCCTAAATGAATTATTATAATGATTTTTTGTAAATATATATGATATTTTAAATAATATATATAATTTTTTATATTTTTATATAATATTTTATTAATTATTATAATTTTTTGATGATTTATATGATTTTTTTATAAATATATGAACGATATAGAAATATACGAAGTTTTCTAAATAATATATCTATAATTATTTTTTAATATAAATATAAAATTTAATATAATATTATATAAATTTTTTATATAATATATATAATTTATTGAATAATATATTTATATTTTTATTAATATTATTATAACTTTCTGATATATTTATATTTATAATAATTAATAAGATTGATATAATTAAATTAAAAAAATATTATATAAGTTTATTTAAAATATCATATAAGATATTATAAAAAATAATACTAACAACGATATATAATTAAAATATAAATAAGATATATGTTATTCAATATTATATAATTTATAAAAAAATATTATATTAATTTATTAAATATTATATAATGATATTTATATAAAATATTATAATATACTATATATTATGATATATGATTCTATATATATATATATATAATTATATATAAATATATTTATATATTATATATTCATATATTATGATAATATTTTAATAGAAATATTTTTATCAGAAAAAAATTGAAAAAAGAAAAATTTTCTAATTCATAGATGGGTTTCTAACAAAAAAAAAAAAAAAACTTCTTGCTGGGTTGGCGGAGTCTGTTTATCTTGGAGAGCCGACGGTTCCAGTTACCCTCGCCGCCATCCGACTGGCGTGCAGCGTACGCCAGTGAGAGTCACGTGGTGCCGTTTGATCTTATCAACGGCGCCATCGTGTGGTAGTCAGACTTTCGCAGGTTCGCAGGCGTCTGCCAAATAAAGAACGAATTGTTTCTGCCGTCGCAGGAAGCGGTGGTGTGGGGTGGAGCGCTTTGTGAGATAGCGGAGATAGGCTATTGAAACTCTCCAACAGCCGAGCGTTCGAGTCGAGATCTCTCCATCGCCGCCTTCCGTTTGCTCTCCTTGTGCCGATCCGAAATCTCACTCTCATCTCGCATCGACGGAAGAGCAAACGCCGATCTTTTTGCGCCGATATCTATTAGATCCGCCGCTCGGATGCCAGATTTAGTTCCGCTTTAGGGAGTATTATCGAGGTTGGGAGGTTTTATTAGGGTTTTCATTAAATTCTTCTTAGAAATTCTTCTTGTTTTCTGGATAATTCTTTGATACTTTTGTTGGTAGAGCTTGCTTTCTTTTCTCACGAATTCGGATCGTTCGAATTTCGATTCTCGAAGAAAATTTGAGATATTGTGGAGATCTGGGAAGTCCGTTGCTTGGAGTTAGATGTTTGGGCAGAAGAAATTGGAAACTTTAGACCGTTTTGATTCCATGATTGATTGGAAGAAGGATGGAAAATTGGAGATCTAGTTCGATAAATTGGATTGATTCAGATTGAGAAATCTTAGAGTAATTGCTTCCAATTGGTGGGGGCGTGAGCGCAGAATCTAGGGTTTTGTGGGTTCTTTTTACCGTACGAAGAAGTCATGTTCTACGGGGCGATGGTATGGGATCCATGGCTTATCGTGTCTCAGATCGTCTGCCTTCAGTGTTTGTACTACCTGACCCTCGGACTGTTCATGGCCATTCTCGTTGGCACCCGCGTGTCCCGGTTGAGCCTCATGTATTTCTTCGATTTCTCAACTCTTACTGCTTCCACGGTCACCGGGTGGTGCGCGATTGTTTCATTTCTTCTCAGCTCTCTTGCCGGGTAACAATTGGGCTTGCTTGTTCATTTGTCCTCTTGGTTGTTTGTATAATTCTTTGCTGCGTGACACTATCTTTTCTGCCAATATTTTATCATTGAAATTTCCTATGTCCGACTTTTGTATTTGTTAGTTTAGTTAGTGGTTTATGACAAATGTTTTCCCCATATTACTAGGATTTTTTCCTACTTTGTTTTTTTCCCTCCTGTGTTTGGCAAGATTGTGAAAATTTTGTAATTTTAATAATGGTATATTTAATATTAAACACTCAAATTAATGCATATGTGTGATGCGTGCCTAATTACATGTGTGCAAATAGATTACCATAAGTTGTGCCCATTTGTTTCAATCTTGGTGCAGTATACATTCCAGCCATGCGCTTTTGAGGGTTGTTCTTGAGCTCTTCAGGAATTTCCACTAAGATGGTTACGTTGTGGCCAGTGACCCTTTCAAATCCTCGAATTCAACACCGTCGATCACTTGAAGATAAAAACGAATACTAATGAGTCAAGTTGGAGTCAGCTATGTGGTCTCTGTCATGTTCTAGATTAAGTCACTGGAGCGGGTAAACCGTCATTATATCATAGACGAGTACATCCGTACAGATGTGTTTGGACCAAACCTCCTTCCTTACCATTCAATCTTAAGCAATGGATAATGAAAGCAAGTTGTTAGGAAGTCAGCTGTAAGTGAATGGGTTATTTTTTTGTTCTCTGTTTAATAATATTTTAGACATTTAGGAGCTGCATGGCTGTTAGATTAATTTGCTTGTGGTTCTTTTCATGAAGCAATTATGATAGATCATAAAACCTCCTCAATTATGGATTGGTGGTACACTTATAATTTAATTTTTTTAATTACTAAAGATTTGATAAATTCAACCTTTTTTTATTTGCACTTTTTGTACTCTCTAGATTGCCACAATTGGAGCTAGGAGACTGGATAGATCTTTCACAAATTGCATGAGAATGATACAATTTTATATAATGATTCAGTGGAGGTGAGTGAAGTAGTTCCTGGTATGCTTTTCAAAGTCTCACATAAGGGAGATGCATTATACTGTTTTGCATTAAACAAATCAAGCAGGTTTTGTGTTTAAAGTTATTATTGGACCATCTGGAAGTGTGTTTTTCAAAATTGAGCCCATCATAGAAGAAAAAACAGATCATCGTTGTGCCCTGCATTCTTGGGTTATGGCTGCTCTGAGATCAATAGTGAAAACAACAGTTGTGGTGAGGTCAAAGGGTTTCAAAATTGAAGCATCTACGTCTTTGTGGTGATAACTAAAGCATTAGAGCAATTAGAATTTGAGGATCACCATTCATTTCCTCATCTCTATAGGCTTCTTTCATGTATCCAGAAGCCATTATTTTGAATGTTTAGTGGCTCTATATATTGCGTTCGTTCCACCATTGAACTATAGCCACAAGCAGTGTCTTGCTATGTCCAGGTTTCACCCATCACGGTCCCACTTGACATATACAGACTGTGCAACTAAATGTTATTTGCCTTCATAGATGCTGCACTTGCATAGGCTAAATTGGAGCAGCTTGATGAGAAAGTCCAGTTAGTTCATGAGCTTGGGACCGAAACTTTATTCACTTAATGCCTTCCTCTAACAGCATATGGTTGAATCATATTCCGGTAGCCTTTATAACCTCTTATTTGTGGTGGACCTATCCTGTTTAATAAGAAACCTAATTCTCTGGCCTCTTGAGTTCTCAACTCCACATCTAGTGAGAACCTACTTAATTATTCAAAGTTTCTTGGCAATAAGCTGCATGTATGCATACATTATGTATCTTGCAGTCATGCATTTTCGTGGACATGGGTACCTATACATTTTGCAATGTGCTTAAACACAAGTCCCTTAGACATTCCTCCAAAAGTTTGAAAGTACTGATCTGTACAAATGAGTAGGTGCCAAACATTGTATTCGAAATTGATTGTCATGGTTGACTTTGCTGAGTGAGTTTGTTATTTTGACTGTTCAATTTTTGATTTCTTCTTGTTTCCCTAATAAGTGCTAGACTTTATCATTCTGACTCTTTGAGAGTAGTTGACCATCCTGAGTCCTTTCTTATGCATTTTCTTTTTAATTACAGACTAAGATCTCAAGTAGAACTGCTGCTTTGACTTCATTATATTTGTTTGTTCCATGTAAAAATAGTTTTTTTTTTTTTTTTTTGAAATATAAAATGAAAACCACTGTTAGTGAAGAGGATCTGCCTGAAGAGCAAAAACCATGTTTTAGGAGACTCATCTTATCTTGTATGTCATTTGTTAAGGTTTGGGAGGCCAGAGCATGGACATAGTATTATTTGGATTTTCATGCTAAGAGTTAGCTCACTTACATGTTTTCAGTGATATTATTCATGAATTTTGTCTTTTCGTATAAGTATGGTCCTGTTGAAGAAGTTGTTCTTGGTGGATGTTGGCTACAGATTGTTACGCTTTTAAAATTCCTTTTTCCTCCACTTGAGCAGGGCAGGTTACTTGCTTTATCTGATTGAGAGAGCCAAAAAATGCTTAGATTTTTCGGCTACCCTCTATATCATTCATCTCTTTATATGCATCATCTATGGAGGATGGCCATCCTCCATCACATGGTGGGTTGTTAATATTACTGGATTGGCATTGATGTCTTTGCTTGGAGAATGGCTGTGTATCAGACGTGAATTGCGAGAAATTCCTATTACACGACTTCGTTCAAGTAAGCCATCTTGTGCCCATTGCATTGGCTATTTATATTGCATTTCATGCATTGAACATGAAAACTTCTGCTGATTTTCTATCATCATGATTTATGGTTATTGGACTACTAGTGATGCTCCCTGCAAGTTTCCCCCCTTTTGTCTTAATAATCTAGTTTTCATTTATTTATCTATCCTCTTTTTGAGTTCTATTTATATCATTCAATATTCTAAGAAGGCAGACAATATGGTCTTGTATTGCAATTTCTGGTAACAGCTAGGTGGGGGCTGGGAACTTTATGTAGAAACCCTAAATCCATACAAACAGTAATGTTATTTAATTCAAACACAAAGCAAAGAGGACAGAAAAGCTAACTACCACAAAGTGTTCATTAACAACAGGACCAGGCTCTAAGCAGCATGCGCAGCTTGTTGGATGAATGCCAAACGGAAAGTTCTTTTGGATAATTAAATTTAATATGGCACTCAGATCATCAAATATGATTCTTTGTTTTTTCCGTCAAGTTTCTTCTATTATCATCCATGAAGACCTATAGCATGGCTAATGAATATTTTCTCTCAGCTTTTCTTTTGTTTCCCACAAATTGCCTTCATATGTCATTGATGTAGCTATGCAACCTATGGGGGAAACTTCATGTGTTTGTCTTCTATGTTGCCTTGTCTTAGACAGCTATGTGGAAGATGATACACCAACTTTGGGGGATTGGGAGAAATCTGGCTGCCAGTGTACAATTGCTCTTCTGTTATCTATTGTCATTCATCCAGACTTGTTCGTGTTAGAATGCTGGTGAGATGACACTAGAATGACCAACTTCCGCCATTTCTACCTTCATAATTATCAAGAGGGCTTGCTTTGATATTCACTAGATCATGAAGAAGCATCGAAAGTTCAACAAGTTCTTGTCTTTTAGATTCCTTCTATATAATGATTCCTAAGATCTTCTCAGTTTGCTGACGGAAACTGATAAGAGGTTGGGATAGCATCTGAATGTTCTTTTCTGAATCTCAATATATTCTGTTTTTCCAGTTATTTAGATTTCAGCAGTCTGGTAGGTAGATCTCTCTTTTCATCATTCCATTTCAATGCAAAAATAAGTCAGTTAATTATCGATTGGTATTTTAGCTCCTTGCTCCATCTTGGCACCATATGTGAAAAATTCATCTTCCACACCTTTCTTGTAATATTGTTTCCTAAATCATTTCTTACTGAGGCCTAACTATATTATAAATTTCTATCAACCAAATAAGTTATTTTATCTGGATGCAATTAGGAAATCCCTTCAAATAAATTTCTTACCGATTTCTTATTTAGATGCTTGGAAAAATCTAAGGGCATGAGGTGAGAAAATCCATCCATTACTGGTGCAACATGTGCTTGAACCGTCCTGCTTGTTGTTCTGCCTTGAAATTTGATTAGACTCCTTCAGGGAACTTAGTCTTATAAATGAATTGCTGAATTGCTGGCTATATGATTCTACATTGCTGAATTAGGAAAAGATTGGGATGTAAAACCTCTAAGTAATGACTAGGTAACAGATTCATAATGAAACATGCGGGTAGCAAGAGCTAATATATTACATTGTGGAAGATAATATCGTAATTAGTCTTTTGTGGTCGCGTGCAAAGTGACCCAGTCTGCTCTAGAGGTATACGTGGCGTCTTCTCTTTTCTCTTCTCTCTTTTTTTTTTTTTTTATTTTTATTTTTATGGCAACCAGGGGACTAATGGGAATTTATTTTTGACAGATGTTTGACCACAAAATTTGGAAGAGCACGGTTACGCGTCATACTTTCTTATGGCCAGCCCATTCTAAATATTTTTTCCGTGGAAATGTCACATCATGATTAGGTACATCAACGGGGTGGATATTCTCACAGCTTTGAACATCTTTAGTGATTTCAATGTTGGACCTTTTGGGACACCAATTTATGGGGAAGCAGATGGGTCCAAACTGTAGGGTTGCATCGCGGAATCTACATGTTTATTATGTTTGCCTAATCCTGTGATCCTCCTTCTATGGGGAACTTTCGCAAGAATGTTTGGGCTTGGCCAATATCAAAATTTATATTAAAAATCAACTAGTATGTACTTCAGCCCCTTCTTTTTAATATAACTGGACGCAGGCGTGGATTTTTGCTTATCTTTACTTAGTTGTCTTGCAACAGAAGGTGGTCACAGGCAGTAGAACGCACCTTTTCTTTTTGTGTACCAAAGTTGGCAATTTGCCATCCATATAACTAAACAAAAGGCCATCATTACAAATTAGAGTCTTTGTTCTGTTGTATTGGATTAATTTTATAGATGCATGTCATTTTAGTCTTTCCAAAGGTAGGTAAGGACAACTTCACGATGACATGTAATTTTTTTGCTGTTGCCGATCAAAGAGTTTTTGTTTTTGTTAGTTCTCTTTGGAGCTTTTGGCAATGATTTTAGGAGACGGCTTTGTTTGACTGATTCTTTAAGGGTGTATTTGTTTAGTCATTAAAAAAAAAAAAAGGCATTTTTTTAATTTTTAAAAAATAAAAATTAAAAGGCAATATTTGATAATATTATAAAAATAAAAAATAAAAATAAAAAAATTGAAATAATTATTTTATATGTAAAGTAAAATTTTTTTATTTTTTTGCTTTCCAAAATGTTGATTGGATTTTGAGGTGTTTTTGGGGTTTAGGTGGTTTTTGGGGGAAAGGGATGGGTCTTTGTTGGTTTTTGAGCAGTCAAGATGGGTTTCATCAAGCTCATATTCATGGAAAATATGGATATTTATTATTTGTTCAATGGTTATTTGAAGAAATGCCTTCAAGGATAATCTTTACATGCAACATCCTTATCGGAGCATGGCCTGTCTTTTAAGGTCATTGGATTTTATCATGAAATATGGATATCGGGGTTAATATTTGGAATGTGTATTTTTGCTTCTGTTCTTAAATCCTGCAATGGATTTAAAGATATCTATTATGGAATAGAGATTTATAGTGTGGCAATTAAGTATGGTTAAAACATATCTAATAAGCTTCGATTTCTTCATTCTAAAATTTTGTTGAGCTGAGACATTTCACGTAGAGTCCATTGAGAGACTATGTCATTATTCTTAAAATAGTTTAGAAATTTTTGACTAAGGTATTCGTCTCCTCGGTTTGATTGAAGAATCTTAATAGGTTTTTCTCTTTGTTTTTCTATTTCGAGCTTGAATTTCTTGAACTTTTCAAAAACTTCAGATTTGTATCGTATTAAATACATATATCCAATCGAGATAAATCATCGGTAACGATGATGAAGTAGATGTAATTATTTCTGGTTGGTACATCAAATGGACCGCATACATCAGTACATACTAAGACAAACAGGTCTGTGGCCCTTTTCCTATGTTTCACAAAAGGGAGCTTGGTCATTTTGCTATGAAAGCATGATTCACAAATTGGATATGACTCGGAAGTCAATGAAATCAATAGTCCAGATTTTTTTAATTTGTTAATTCTATCTTCAACTATATGACCTAGTCTAAGGTGCTAAAGATATCTATCATTTAGACTATTTCTAGGTCACTTTGATCCTATGACATTCATGTTTTGCTCGATATTAAAAATAGAAACATCAATATATAACTGATAGAGACCATTTATAAGAAAATCACTTATAATTTTATTTCTTTCAAAAAAAAATATTATTTCTTTCAAAAAAATATTATAATGGTTCTTAAGAAAATTAATTACATAGCTTTCCTATACTAAACATGAAACAGAACTGTGCTAAACATGAAATAGAAATCAAATTCTTACTTGCTACAGGCACATAAAAATAGTTCCTAAGTACTAAGTCTAATCATGAAGATAATCACAGAGGATAGGATCTCACGGCTACAGCAGCAACTTTTGCTTTGTTTTCGATGCATAGGATCATCTCACCATCCCTCAGCCTTCTGCTATCCTCAAGATTCTGCATAGAAGTACATAAGTGAGCACCAGAACCAGAGTCAAGCATTCAATTGGATGCAGAATAAATCGTAAGATTAGATTTTATAACGAGCATACCTCTAGAAGGACCTGCCTTCTTCTTGTTCTTTAGGCTGGTCAGGTAAAGAAGGCAGTTCCGCTTTCAATGACCGTCAGTATTGCAATGAAAATATTTTTCTTTGTCAATGGCCTTATTCTTTAGCTTCTGCCTTCTTCTTCTTCCTGATCCATTCCACCTTCTTGCTTCTTTCACAGACTTCTTCTTCTTTTCCAAAAGATTTTCTCTTTGGAAGAAGTCCGTTCCATAGCAAGTAACTGAGCCTTTTAGAATCCTTTCATAGAAAGCTCAGCAGGTAACCAGCATATTCATGAACTTAGGCCAAGGATATTCTAAAGTTTATGCATGTGGTAATTCATGATGAACTTGTCCCATATGCATCAGTCAAGGATTGCAGAATAATATCGTTTATAGATCCAAGATCTAACTTCACACCGAGCTTCTCAAGCTCTTTCCATGTTCCTTGATCATTATCAGACAGTGATCTTGGACTCGACTGTCCCATCACGCATCTTGAGTCCTTAAAAAGTCTTTTAATGACTTGATATTTGGCTGCGCGACTCTGTTCATCCAAACATCTCTTGCAGGTGAGCCAACATTTGGCGAGCAGTCCCGATATCTTCATGTTGGCGCTGGAGCTCATCAGACATCGAGGCCCAACATGTAATATCCTGGCTTTGTTATCTTTATCTCAATCCATTTTTTGAGAGACGCTCTCTGATTCAACGGATGGACGAGTCTGGTAAGGTGGGAGGATCCTGGTCCAACAACATGAGTTAACTTCTCAAAATCCCAAAATAATTTTGTAAAGTTTCCTGAGTCCAATCCTTTATAATTGGGTTCCAGATCAGTCTATGTGTGTCTAGGATACGTGCCAGTGGGTTGGACGCAGACATTTTTCTGTAGAGAGTCAAAGATTCTAGTTAGATACTTTATAATTTTGACTTGACCAATTTATTTAAAAATTTTATTTTTAAATAAATTAGCTTCCCACTATTTTCTCGGATCCCTTTTACACTTTCCCTCTGGAAGAGATGCGAAAATCTTTACGATTATTGATTTCTAGTGGGTGGTGCGGTCTCCACCAACTGACTCATCTACCTCACCTAACAGTTATTGGTGATGGGTCAATCCAATGAGTGGAACAACTCTTGTTCAATGATTCTCTAATCATGGTGCATATCCATAACCTTGATCTCTAATTCATGAATCTCATTGTATCCGAAATATTGATCCACTCCTTAGTTAAGTCAGAACCCACCATTTGCACAAATTGGATTCCTGAATTGGATCTCTCACCGTATCCAAAATATTGAGCCCAATCCATCCTCCAACCCATAGCATCCAATGTCCTAATAGACATGGTTGCGTCTTTCTAGGTGCAACTGAACCACTGTATTCCAGTCCGAGAACAATCAACCTCCGGGAAGGGTCCCGCACATCTACAATGGTGGAAGATCCTTAGACTTAATCTTTTCTTAGAAAGATTTGATTTAGGTCTCATTAAACTTAGACTTGACTTAGTCATAACAATTATGACTAACCTAGTGGCATGTGGTTGGCTCGGATTATTAGCCACCTCAAATCAGAACTGGGTCGACACAGATATGGCCAGGTAAGTGAGATCGGTGGAAGGGAATATGCCATTAACTCGATAAGAACGCATTCAGATCGAGTAGCTTCCAATTAAAAATTAGTCGATCGTATCTGCCAAACTTATCCTTAGACACCAAATTATTGAGTCAGAATCCAATTGGATTAGCCTACAATCCAGACTCTGAACCGTGGAGCCTAAATTAGGTCTTGACTTGATCGAGTCACATCTCAATGTAATTCGATCTTGACCCAGACTTAATTCCTATTAGGCTGGTCAAATCTAAGCTTTTTTTTATCCCACCTAACCAACTCTTGATTCGATTTGATTAACCGTTAGACCTAATTGAGCTACTCAAGTCTGAACCCAATTTTATGAATATATCTTAGATCTGAAAATTCATAATTTTTAGATCTAATTAATTTTATAATCTTAATTTTTAATTAAGTTTTGGGTTCATGAACAAAACATATAATAAAAATCCTAAGGTTTCAGGATTTAAGATTTTGCAAAAAAATAAGTTATGATTTTTGATTAAGGACAAATGCGTAGCACCCCTACATGCCATAAGAACATTCCATCGAATGGAAGGAGAGGGCTTTTAAATCCTACTTTATTCTTATGACCAGACAGCTATTGGAAACTCCTTAATCAGAAATATAATTTTTTACTACAAAATTAGGTAGATCATATATCACATATAAAAAGATCTAACTAATACATATCTTGCATACATCTCATGTATCATCAATATGCATATTTTCAGATCTGAAATATCATATATTAAATCTAAAAATTAAAATTTTAAATTTGATCATATCAAAAATAAAACTATTCTAGATATCTTATAGAACTATTCTATGACGAGTCTAAGCATGCATCTTTTATATCTCATATGAATAAATTAAAAATTAAAAATTATATTTATTATTTTTATATCTAATTACAATAATTATAACATCAAAAAAATAAAAATTAAATAGATCGAAAATCATATTTAATCAAAATAAATACATGATCATACTAGATTGCACATAGAACTATTGTATATCTAGTCTAGTCATGCATCTCATACATATTAGATCTAAATTATTTAACTTTTCATTTTTTTAATTTCAGATCCAATCAAATCAATGTGATATCTAAAATTTTTTAATATCAGATCATAAATAAAAATAAAATCAGATCTAAGATAGATCTAAAAAACTGCTAACGTAGCTCTGATACCAGTTGAAGAAAAAACTCTATTTTTCATCGCAGGATCGTACAGATCTGATCAGATCTGAGATGGATTTTTCTAAAAAATTTTAAAGGATCTGACCAAATCTAAGAGTTCTCAGATCTGATCATAATGATCTGATATTAAAAATTAAATCAAATTTAATTTCATACCTTGTTGGATAATCTGATTACACTGCGATGATTCTGATATTTTCTAAGGTTTTGGAAGAAGCCACGCACATGCCTGGCCTCTATCGATATCTACTTAGGAAGGATCTGAACGTTTTCTTCTTATAAATCTTATCTCCAAAGATTAGATCTGAATTTAATTTAAAAGTTCTTAAAAATTTTTTTGAAGGCAGCATGTTCGTCTCATGAATACCATCGCGTAGATGCTAAACTCTTCATAAATTTGATTGGATCTTCTTTTCAAATTTGTACCTAACTTTTTAGGTATGTAGAAGAGAGAGAGAGGATAGAAGAGATGTGGGATATCTAGAATGATAGCCTTTGGGTATGAAAAATATTTTTACGTGAAGAGCCTTGACGCAAGGATTCTTATACAAAAGCATAGCGCCAAGTTAGAGTCCCTCTTTGACCAAAATCCTCTTTTTTCGACCATTGGGACTCTTGGACCTAATCCCCATGAAAATCTTCAGATTTTATCTAATTTTGATGCCAAAAATCAATCTAAAAAGTAGCGGCATGAGTAGATAAGAAAGTGTCCACTGCGCCTAGGACTATTCTCTCAAGAGTTTGATTCAAATCAAACTCTATCATAATTTAGTCTAGACACCTCCAAAAATTATGAAATTTGGTACACCCAATGTATTATTCATGCTCTATCAAATATCCAAAAATTATATCAAAATAATTTTTAGAGAATTTTTTAGAAGCATCTGATCAGGTGATCCTCAATTCTCTCAAATAGGTCAACTTTTGATCCTATCCAATTTGACTATGAATGGATTTAATTTCTATAATTATTCTGATCTAGATTTGTTCAAGTCAGATGAAAATAAATTCATTCAAAATATAAGAATGAGTTAAATCAAATTTATCTTAATTGCGATGAATCAGAAAGATTTCAGAAGAAGAAAGTCAGGCTCAATCGTATGTTAGCACGATTATCTTGAACCTGATTGGATGTAATCCAAATTAATCAAACTAGGTTAACTCAATTGATGACATCCAAACTCAAACCCTTATTTGTGTGACCCAGTTAGATTCAATTCTGTATGATAATGAGATATATTGCGATATCCATCATCGACATCATCGAAACACCTTTCGATGGACTAAAATTTTTCTGATTCATACAATTAGAATGATTGATCATCAAAATCATTCTAATTGCTTCCAAAATCTATCAGTGACACCTAGCAGTATATGATGGCAATCCATCAGAACTGAAAGCGAACCTCACGGTGCAATTATCTGTATGATTGGGTTCTTCTATCTTGAGCTCCGACAGGATTAGGGTTAAGGTGAACCCGTCAAATCCAATGTTTGTCATATGAATTAATCATTCGATTCGAGTTCAATGTAAAATCCTAATAGAAACTCTTCCTATCATCTTCACTCTACCATGGCCATGGACTTAAAGACTCAATCTCATGATTATCATAGGGCTACTCCTCATCTACCAAGGTAGATAGATTTCTTTATTGGTGCAATCTAATTCCTACAATGAACATGCTATAGCCAACATACATCTCAGGATTTCGAATGTCTAGGAGATCGAGTTATGGGGTAGTCAAACTATAACACCCTTAAGGTGAACTGTTGATGCACCTCAAGTCAAAGAACCATACATACCACTGCAGTATCGAGTCAGTCATCGATGAGAAGATAGACTTTCTTATGACTGCTCGAGGTGGTCATACTCGGTGCCCTCATTCTTTAATGAGTACCTGTACTCTCGCTCTGGTGTTTTCACACCATAGATTCAAAATATATTTATCTTAAGAAAGCGATCATACACCAATCTTCTAGATTGATCATCATCCTCGGGATGATCCTATGGTCGGGAGCAGTTTATGAGTTAATTATGAAAATTCATATCTTAAATTTTCAACTCTTGAAAATATGAATTGTCATTACCATTAACTCAAAGAATGTATCACAGACACTTTTAAATATGCACCATGATAGAAAAATATTTTTTTTATTAATTTACAGTCAAAATTATAAAATTATTCTTAAAAGTGTATTACAAGTATCAGGTAATCTGCCTTCTAGGATACACATCTAACATTATCACTGATAAAAGAATTACTTGATTCTAGTTGAACTATTTGTTTTTATTTTTTTTTTAATTTCTTTTTATTTCAACACTAGTTAATGATCCGCGCGTTACGCAAAATGGATAATTATGATCTATAATTATTAAAATTTTTAATAATAATTATTTATAATAAATATTTTTAATTTTTTAATATTTTATTTATTTATTTATTATATTTTATTTATTATTTTATAAAATGATATTTTATTATTATTTTTTTCTTTCTGTTCTCGTATCTTTTTCGCGCTCGCTAGTACCATCCCACCATGACTCTCCTTCTCTCTCAGTAAATATTAATCTCGATTACATCTTCGCTCTCTCTTTTTTTTTTATATCTTCTCCATGCTTGCCAATGCCGTCTCACCCCCTCCCGCCATCCCACTATTTGTCCTCTCTTGTCCTCTTCTCTCTTGACAAACGTTGATTCTAATCGCACCTTCCGATGTTTCTACTGGTATTGCCACCCCTGGCACCACCACTGCCCCTCCTTTCTCCTCCCTTGCCTCTTGCTCGGCCCCCTTTCTACCACCGCCAACATCTTCCATCCTGGCCATCCTCCCTTCACTCGACCCCCTTCATGTACTCTTGCATTTTGAATTTCGCTCGTGCTGCTCCATGGCCTCGTAGGAGGGACGATCTCTAGTGACGTTGCTAGTGGCGAAAGCCATGGTACTGGCTTTATAGTTACAGACTTTCTTATAATTGCGAAGGAAGTTGTTCCACTTGTCATTATATTGGTTTTGGTTCCAAAGGCAAACATTGTTCCGACCTACTTTCACTGCTCCACAGAAGTGGATAAAAAAAAAGGGAAGGTTGGTTCTTTTTTAAAAAAAATCTATAACCGTATTATTGGCTTTGGCTCTTTAATGGAATGGATGTTCAGATAAAATTTTTTTAAAAAAATATTATTATTTAAATAATTAATTTTAAAAATATCATTTTTTTTAATTTATTTTTAAAAATATTCTAGTTATGGTGATCTGTCTGACAATCATTCTCTTCTCCTCCACTCCGACGAAGCCTGCCGCTTATGAATCCGCACAACCATATCCTCTCTGGCCCCATATGGCAACCCCACCCACTCCTCCTCTCCCATCACTCCTCCATGGTCCCCATGGCTCTCTGTGGCTCCATGTTGCATCCCATGCCACTAAGAAAAAAATTTTTTTTTTAAAAAAAAATCAGATTTCAGATGGTACAATAATGATCATTTAAAATATTGAGTTGGCGACACCATGTCTCTATGAAATTTATAATTATTATTATTATTATTATTATTATTATTATTATTATTATTATTATTATTATTATATATATATATATATATATATATATATATATATATATTTATTTTATATATATTATATATATATATATATATATATATATATATATATATATATATATATATATATATATATATATATATATATATATATAAATTTTTATTTTTTTTATTTTTATCTTTTACGCTACTCTTAAACTTAGCTGGATCTCGTATATAAGTTGAAGATGTCTGCCATAATAGTTTCGGCTATGTTAAACATATAAATGATTGCACCCTTGAAGACATTATTATTATTTTCCTTTCCGTGTCGCATAGAAAGCTTATATCTAATAGGAGTACTGGATATGAATTAATATTGAAATCTACAAAATCCTAGCAGTTGAGCAAATATTCTTTCCAAATTGTTCGGGCAAGGCTGTCCTTGCAACTCCAGGCGTAGCCCAAGGGGTCCAACTGGAAACTTGACGACCCCATCGGCAAGGCGTTGCCATCGTGCCGAGGCTTCCAGTTGAACTGTCAGACGAACGTCCACCATCAAGGCCCAATTACGAGCTCCAACCACTCACAAACCTCCATCACAGCTCATCGCCCCCGGCTCCACCACTTGCCCCCCTCATCACCCCTCACCGACACCCACATCCACCACCACCATTCGATGGAAGACGGCGCCGATCAGCGATGGAGAGGGAAGGGAAGGGAAGCCGGGAATTTGGGAAAAGGGCACATGGCGTCGATCACGACTTGTGAGCGGGATGGCCGGACAGGGTAGTGGATTCCGATTATCGTGAATTTGCAATGGAGTGGATTTAGGGGGATTGGATTGAATTGAGAAAAAAAATTTTATCTACCTGCTGCCGACTGTTGTCATGCATAAACCGTTTAAATTGAAGCTAATGGTTATGGTTTGTAGCATGTTTGAATGGATTATATTGGTTTGAACCTCAATATTAATTCAATATTAATTTTAAGCATTACAAACTAATACATCATTCAATCCAAGTAAAAATTAAAATATAATAATTTTATAATATTTATAAATTAATATATAATATATTATAATTTTTAATTTTTAATCTTGAAATAATTAAAATATTGAAAATATTATATCGATAGATTGGGTTCAATTTCATATGGATTAAAATTATAAAAATTAAATTCAACTGTAATTAATCAATTTTTTTATAAATCACAATCGATTCAAGTTTTTCAATCGACTGAAATCGATGTTTATTGGATTGGATTGAATGGATTCCTTTGAAATTTAGTTATTTGCTCAGCCTTAGGTGGATAACTAGATTATCGCAATGTGAATCGTCCAGGCCAAGGCACCAGGCAACCCGGCCCAACCCATTTAAATGATATATAGGTAAATTTGTTTATTTTATCAAACTCAAATATTATATAAGTTAAGCAAGTTAGATATATAAAATCTGAATTTGATTCAAATATTAAATAAATTAAATGGATCAATCTATTTACAATCTGAATCCATTTAATTCAAATCAAAATCTACTTCTGACAGGTTAAAAATGGGTTGGACTAGCGGATTGAGTCATATTTTGCCCTCTTTAAGTAATTTGTAGTTTGCGTAAAACATGAGACTATTTATTGTAATATATAATATGAACTTTTGCATGCACGAGATGTTTTCAATCATCACCATTGATGTATTTCCTATTTTTAGATGCACATTTTACATTTTATAGCCCTCTCACTGCTTTATACTTGTTTTTTTTTCAAATTTCTTTTGGTTATATAGCTTATTAAAACTCTAGAATTCATATATGTAGACATATATATTGCACGTGCTATAATTTAATTAAAAAAAATCAAAAATTTTCCTGAGGTTTCTATTTATTATATTTATACTTAATAATTTGTAAAATCTACATCATACCCTAAAAATTTTACATCATCCGTTAAACTAATTAGATAATACGAAAAGATAGAAGTACCTTTGGAATTAATGAGGCTTATAAGCATTGTCGGAAGCCAATCAATAACTATCACCTTGCTGGAGCATCTTGATGTCGACGTTGTCGAAATGAAAGATGATGGGGTGGAATTTGAAGGGGATGTGAAGATGCTCAGCCTCTTAAATGAGGTGCATTATGGTGAGATTGAGAAATTCCTTGTGATCATGAATGACGATAAGGTAAGGTGAGGAAGGCGGTTGGGACGGACATAGAGGATTTGAAGGAGGGTGGTGTCGTGGAGGTCAATGACACGGACCATCCGCTCCCCCTCTATTGTCTTGAGGATGGTTTGGTTGGAGATGAGGAAGGTGGGGTGGACGAAGGGGCAGAGGTTAAAGAAGTGGTGGTGGGTAAAAAGGATGTTAGGCAATGGCTAGAAAACTATTGGGAGGTGGGGCATGCAGTGGAGGCTCGATCAAGAGAAAAGAGTATGGTAGGCAAGCACCTTCATGAAGTTGGATGTGACGTGCTATATAATCGCCGTTTGAAGTGCCAAGAAATAAGATATGTTCAAGATGTGTATTGGCATGCTCGAGCCAGCCGACGGCAATGTGGTTGAAGTAGTTAAGGAGGAGATGGATTAAATACATCCCTCGCCCATCGGACTTGAGCTCTCAAAGCCACCTTGGTGGGGACATCAGTTGGGCGACAGACAAGCAGGTCTAAGGTTGGGGTGGGTGCAAGAAGGGAGAGGGCAAAGTAGGTTTCAAGTGGGAGGGGAGAATATGAAAGAAGGCTCGGGAGGATTCAATGGCGAACGATGGTTAGAGAGCTGAGGTGCACAAAAGCAAGAGGCCAATTTTTATATGGGAGAATAATGCAGCTAGGTAAGAAAGAAGAGGAGATTGGTTATTAGAGAAGGGGATAAATGGAGAGTGTTTTCGGCTTCATTTTAGCCATTTGGTTATTCAAGGTTGTTTTAATCATTAAAATTAATAGTCTGGCTAATGTTACAGGTTTAAGCGTAGGATAAAAAAAAATCTTAAGGATGTAAGTACAGACTTTCAAACTAGCAACCGTAATTTACAGGCGGTTTTTGTATTCACCCTACAATTTGAAGTAGAAAATAAATCTAAAAAATGTAAGTGCAGGCTAAGATCATTGCCTGCACCATGAAGGGGAATTCAAAAATGCTATCAATGGTTCGCAGGTGTTTCTTTACCTTTGAATGAAGCAAAATTACTCCTTTCAATGTATTTCAGTGCAGCCAAAAAGACCGGAACTAGCAAACATGCAACAGAGCATCATACAAATAAAAGTAGAGCACATCCATTTTTAAACGTATGATATGAAGCTCAGAAGAGATGTACATCAATTCAGATATAAGGCTCAATCAAATTTGTTTATCTGACGACTTTCCTCGTTCGGTGACCAGTGGGAATGGAGCAGCAATCATCCTCCATGAAGATGTCCTCGTGAAAGGATGAACCAGGAGAATCTATCATACGCTTATCGATTTTCTCTTCAATTAGAATCTCTCGAGCTCGGCATTCGCAGCTGCAAAAAGCTTTCTCACCTCTGTAATGCATGTAAAGACGCGCCACACAGATTTCATAAGAATACCACACATTTAATTGCATGTAGAGAAAGAGGACATGCAAAAAAAAAAAAAAAAAAAAAAAAAGGAGGAGGAGGATTTAACCTGTAAATGTAAATGTCCTCCTCTTCTTTCAGTTTCTTTTTGCATGAATAACAGTAGCTCAAAAAGTCAGTACTGGAATGCAGTGGTACTTCTTCAGAAGGCTTAACCTCCCAGGGAGACTCTCTCCTATCTTCCTCGTTCTTATGCTTGCCATCAAGCGACCGATCGTTGTGGCTCTCCAATATGCAATCCCCAAAGATATGAGTTGTCCGTGGGCTTGGACCATGTGAAATAATGCAGGTGTAATTTTCAGATTGTTCGATATCACTGATAGAGAGAGAACCGATGAATTCATAAGAAGAATCATTGGATATAGTCAGAGAATCCGATGTTGAATTCTTTGTCTCTGATTCAGAAATTTCAGAATCGAATTTGTGACGATTCCCATCAATATTACCACTATTCTTACTCTGCACTGCAGCTATCTCAGGTTTCACTTCTGTCTTTTGCTGTCCAAATCTGATATAGAAGCAATCAGTAGGTGTTTGCAGTGAACTCCTAAAGTTTTCAGGTACTGATTTGGGAGCCATTATTGAAGGATTATGTAACAAAACATCCAAATGGGTCCTGGGACCTGGGATATGAATCCCCATCTTTGATCCCAATACTATTTTCCTACTCTCGGAAAACCTTAAAACCTTTCCAAAGGGCATGACCTCATCAGTGAGAGAATCTACCAAGCCGAGCCCAACCTTGTTGGGACATGTGTTCTTTGGATGCCCATCAAGAACCGGTGATCTAGGGGAGCTAACGGAAGGGCCTCCAGGATCTGAGAAGAGCTTGTGGTCTAAAGGAGATGTAGGACTGCTGGATGAATCAAAATCAAATAATTCCATGGTGTTCGACCCGGAGACTCCAATAATTGAGGCACTCAGGGTCTTTGAGAAGGGGGACAATGAGGCGTCTTTCTGAATATTCCTGCTGCTCTTCCTAAGCATTGCTTCTCAGCCCTCCTCCACCCAGCAAAACAAACTAAATTCCTGAAAGAAATACAGCATAGAAGTATGTTAGAATCGAAGAAGCTTAGCAAGAAGGAGGCAAAAATTTAATACAGGAAAATGGTGATTGGTGAAGGAAGAACAATGTTTATAGATACATACAAGGCATTATTTAGTAGGCAAATATATCAGAAAGGAAGAAGAACACTGCATGCAAAATGAAAATGGTTAGAAAGGTATTAGTAAAATTTTCACATCATCACAAGCCTTGGTCTTGTCCAACGGGGAAAATCAAATCATTATTAATAAATAAGATTTGGAGTATCCACATAAAATTACTCTATGCATGTTTAACATGCCAACAAAATCCATGAGACCTTATAGAACAAAATGAAGTCTATATTATAAATTTTTGTGTCCTTTTTGTCCAGGACACAAGGTTTCAGACGGGTTCTCATATGCATGGTTGGGGGACGTACGGATCTTGCATGTAAGCAAGGAGCAATGAAATGGAAACCACCCAGATCTCTCTATCCATGAGTAACCATCACAAAATTAGGAAACAAACAAAATCTTTGCTAGAGGCAAAAAAATATCTATTTACGTTTTAAATCATCAAATCCCCAAAGAGCTTGACTCCTACATTTTTATGAGCAGGGTGGCTGGAGGCACCCATGTTTATTAAGGAAAGAAAGATATTTAGACTCCTGCATTAATTTAGCTTTCAGAACATTTCACGTCAAAGCCCCAAAACCAAAATGATCCGCCTTAAAACAGCGCACCCAAAAAGGTCCCAAATCTAAGAAACTAAGGTAAAAGAAGTTGTTCCCGATGGCCGTCCAACGCTAAATTTGGCGACTCAGAGCAGATGACAGAAGTCCATGAAATGCCACACAAAGAGCCAACAAGCATATGGAAGACATACATGAATGTGGAAATCAAATCAGACCTTGTTGTTTTCCTCCTCTCTCTTCCAAGAAGCCCTTACAGAGACTTTGGAGACCTGGAAGGCATGGATATATTTGAGGTTGAAGCGTTCACGACTCTCTCTCTCTCTCTCTCTCTCTGGGTGTATGTTGCTTTCTCGCATCAATATTAGTGAGGTAGTGTGGCTTCTGGAGCACTCCTAATCCTATTAATGACTGTTAGAATAATTAATAATCTAATTACAGCTATACGTAAAAGATACGGTTTAAGGGCACCATTGTTTATTACCGTTGTTCTCCATTTTGGACCATCTATGACATTCTGGAGGACCACACGGATCGCTATTCACAGCCATCCACCTGTGTGACTTTTGTTGGTTCTTGCAAGAAATGGGCGGTTCTGATCCAACAGAGTTTTGGCTTGTTGTGGACCGGCTTAGAGTGGTACCAAAAGAATGGTTCCATTATTTGAATCGGCAGGGGAAGGATGGAGGTTAAAAAGTAGCTAGGAAACGACAGAGATGACGACAGGTGAGCCCCAGCCTCAGGTACATGGAAGTCTCCTGACTGCCGAGAAATTATTGCATGCACAAGGTCTAATTGAACCGCATAAATCCCACGGTACGCCACGCCACCTCTTGTATTTCACTGATCTCTACTTTGGCATTTGCTCTGATTCACTTGATGCATGCAATAATTTCTCCCAACTGCCACGCACCAAAATTTTACGCTGCCCGTCACGTCTCTGCTGACACGTCGGTTGGATTCACTTGGGGTAACCGGACACAAATCACATGCAAGAATAGCATTATCAAAAAAATTATTATATATTTTAAATTATTAAAATTAATCATATCTAACTTATTTAGTCCAGAAAATATATAAATCTCAAATTAATATTAAAAAAAAACATTAAAGGTTTCATCCCTTATGACCTGTTATTACACTAATATTTCACGTACACAAAGGATCATAATCATTTCTTGGCATCGTCGGTAGAGATGTAGCATTCTTCTTTTATAGTACTTTTTTGGCCTTTGCTTCAAGAGACGATGTCTCTCCCCATCACCTGCATTTTTGTCGTCATCTAACTCAATGATGGCTGGATCTGATTTGGTGATAGCTTGATTACTTGGTTAAATTACGCTCTTGCAGGGACAAAAATTAAGATTATGACTTGCCTGATTTCTTTGACTCGCTGATTCAATTAGATTTTACTCATTTTTAATGCTAACCAAATCCATTTTGGTTTTTAACCTTAATTTTTGACTTAACATGGTTCAGTTGCAAGCTAACTAGTTGAATTTTCCAACCACCAAATTGTACCCTTTATGCAAAATTTTTAGATGAAGCAAGATAGTTCTAACAATTAATATTTGGATTGGCATGAGAGCATGTCTGGGCAAGAGAAGGAAGGATCTGATTTTATTTGAGTAGTAAATTTGTTAACATTAATATTTTAAAGCACTTATTAATATTCCAATTATGATGCTTGGGTGTCTAGAATGTGCCCAAGTTGGTAAGTTGTTTTCTTGATGCATTGTATTTAGATTTGATCATCCCTTCAAATATTCAATGGGGCTTGACCTTCTAACTCCCCAAAGATACATTTATTTGCATCTTATGCATCAAATAATTGTCAAAAGATTTATGTTATTATTTGGTTTTGAGACAGCATTTAATCTTATAGATTCCAAAAGTCACCATTCACCATTTGAATATAACATCACCTTATCAAAAAATGACTCTCAGAACTCATCCATCTATATTACCATTTTTTTTTTTTGGAAATGTCCTTCTAGTTGCTAAGAAAAGATATAAAATTGGAACTGAAAAACCAATTTTACAGTGATTACAATTCGATCAGGTCCTATCTATTGCTTCACCAAAGAAAAAAAGAATTTATAAATATTTTTTTTGATAGAAGAGTGAAGTACATGTTTGAAGAATTTTTTTAAAAATAATTATCTATTTTATGAATATTTTTTCTTTTGAAGGAGAAACTTTTATGGTACTTTAGAATTGTAGTTTAAAAGTCGAAAACATGTTTAGCCACCATCATATATTAAAGGAACTTTCTAGCATTTTATTTTTAAAAATATAAAAAAATTATGTTTTTGTAATATTTTATATCATATATTTTTAGCTAGTAAGTTGTGCATAAAATAATTTATTTCACAAAATGATGCTTATTTAGCAGTCTCTTATTAATTTTATTTGAAAGTATGCTGTTGGTGTAGAATCTGATTGATGCCGGATCGAGTTAGAGTGGAAGAGGAAGAGGTCACCATCGATGATCTGCAAAATAAAGTTTCGTCTGGAGCCGATGGTGGTGGCTCTGATAGGATCCTTTGATGATCAAGTCAGCTCTTCTGGCTAACAGAAATTGAGTGCTCAGACAAGAATTCAGCAGAGTTTTAGAAAGAAGAAAAGAGCTTAAAAAAAACGTATCTAGAGGATCCCTTTTTATAAACAGAGCTTATCGTAATCGTTCGATAGTGGATCGCTCGGGACAATATGGAGTTTGTTACGATCGTTGTTGTGATGTAGCCATTCGATAGTGGGCCGCTCGGAGCCACGTGGAGTTTGTTATGGAGAGTGGTGTCCATTATCATGAAGTGGTCATTCGTTGAGATTTAATAGTCAAAATTTAGAGAAAGTAGATGTTGGTTGGTAAAGAGCTTTGATATACATCAATTTTAGGAGAGTTCGGACTTCTAAAAGAAACACAACTAGAGAGGATCATCCGAAAGGAATGCTAGTTGAAATATGAAAGTAATCCATTGAAAAAATTTGGATGAAGTTTGATTGATGGAGAAGTCCAGGAGGAGTCCGACTGATGGAGAAGTTCAACCAAAAAAAAAGTTAAGGAGTTCGACTCTTGAAGAAATTTGACTGAAGAAGAAGTCTGAAAGAAGTTTGGCCCCTGGAGGAACTTGACTGAAGGAGAGATCTGGAAGAAATTCGGCTTCTATAAAAATCTGATTGAAGGAGAAGTTTGGAATGAATTCGGCTCTCGTAGGAGTCCGACTGAAGGAGAAATTTGGAAGGAGTTCGGCTCCTATAGAAATTCGACCGAAAAAAAAATTTGGAAGGAGTTCGATTTCTATAGAAATCTAACTGAAAGAGAAGTCCGAAAGAAGTTTGGCTCCTGGAGGAACCTGACTGAAGAAGAGATCCGAAAGGAGTTCGGCTCCTATGGAAATCTGACTGAAGGAGAAGTCCGAAATAAATTTGGCTCCCATAGGAGTCCAACTGAAGGAGAAGTTCAAAAAGAGTTCGGTTTCTATAAAAATTCGACTGAAGAAGAAGTCCGAAAGGAGTTTGGCTCATGAAAGAACTTGACTGAAGGAGAGATCCGAAAGAAGTTTGGCTCCTATAGAAATTTGACTGAAGAAGAAGTCCAAAATGAATTTGGCTTCCATAGAAGTCTGATTGAAGGAGAAATTCGAAAGAAGTTCGACTTCTGTAGAAATCCGACTGAAGAAGAAGTTTGGAAGAAATTTGGCTTCTGAAGGAATTTGACTGAATGAAAGATTTGGAAGGAGTTCGGCTCCTATAGAAACCTAACTGAATGAGAGATCTGAAAGAAGTTCGGCTTCTGTAGAAATCCAACTGAAGGAGGAGTTTGGAATGAATTCGGCTCCCGTAGAAGTCCAACTGAAGGAAAAATCTGGAAGGAGTTTGGCTCCTGTAGAAATCCGACTGAAGGAGAAGTTTGAAAAGAGTTTGGCTCCTATAGAAACTTAACTGAAGGAGAGATCCGGAAGAAGTTTGACTCTTATAGAAACTTGACTGAAGGAGAGATCCGAAAGAAGTTCGGCTCTCGTAGAAATTCGACTGAAGAAGAAATTCAAAAGAAGTTTTGGCTCCTATAGAAATCCAACTGAAGGAGGAGTTTAGAAGGAGTTCGACTCCTGTAGAAACTTGACTGAAGGAGAGATCCGAAAGAAGTTCGGTTTCTATAGAAACTTGATTGAAGAAGAAATCCGAAAGAAGTTCGACTTCTATAGAAACTGACTAAAGGAGTCTGGAAGGAGTTCGGCTTTCGTAGGAGTCCGATTGAAGAAAAATTTTGGAAGAAGTTCGGTTCCTATAGAAATCCGACTGAAGGAGAAGTCCAAAATGAATTCAACATCCGTAGGAGTCCGACTAAAGGAGAAGTTCGGAAGAAGTTTAGCTCCTGAAGAAATCCGACTGAAGAAAAGATTCGGAAGGAGTTTGGCTCCTGTAGAAACATGACTAAAGGAGAGATCCGAAAGAAGTTCGGCTTCTGTAGCAACTTGACTGAAGGAGAGATTCAGAAGAAGTTCGGCTCCTATAAAAATCTAACTGAAGGAGAAGTTTGAAAGGAGTTTGGCTTCCATATGAGTCCGACTGAAGGAGGAGTCCAGAATGAATGTGGCTCCCGTAGGAGTCCAACTGAAGGAGAAATTCGAAAGAAGTTCAGCTCTTGTAGAAATCCGACTGAAGAAGAAATTCGAAAGAAGTTCGACTCCTGTAGAAATCTGACTGAAGGAGAAGTCTGAAAGGAGTTTGACTCCTGGAGGAACTTGACTGAAGAAGAGATTCGAAAGAAGTTCGGCTCCTGTAGAAATTCGATTGAAGAAGGAGTCCGAAAGGAGTTCGGCTCCTATAGAAATTTGACTAAAGGAGAAGTCTGAAATGAATTTGACTTCCATAGGAGTCCAACTGAAGAAGGAGTTCGAAAGAAGTTCGGCTTCCGTAGGAGTCCGACTGAAAAAAAATTTGGAAGAAATTCAGCTCCTATAGAAATTCGACTGAAGGAGGAGTTCGAAATGAATTTAGCTCTCGTAGGAGTCCGACTGAAGAAGAAATTTGGAAGAAGTTCGGCTTCTGTAGAAATTTGATCGAAGAAAAAGTTCAAAAGAAGTTTGGCTCCTGAAGAAACTTGACTGAAGGAGAGATCCGAAAGAAGTTTGGCTCCTATAGAAACTTAACTGAAGGAGAGATCCGGAAGGTGTTCGACTCCTAAAAAAGTTCGACTGCTGGAAGAGTTCGACTGGAGCTCGACCGTTGGAAGAGTTCGACTGAGGCTCGACCGCTAGAAAGGAATTCTCGATTGAAGCTCTTCCGTGATTACTGCTTGCATTAAGATAAGCATCAGACTGGACTTCGATGAGAGCAAAATTTATTTCCAACAATAGTCCCCTCACTCTTGAGTTTAAAATTCGAAGGGAGTACTAAAAAGGTGACTGTCGAAGTCTTTTTTTGAGCTATGCATCCATTAAGGTTGAAACTTGAAGAAGATCTTATTTCTAATCGAGGTTGTTATTGAAGTTGAGGCTCGGAGGAGATCTTTCCTCCAGCGAGATCCAAGGAGATCTTGTCTTCTATTGAAGTTGAAGTTCAGACTCGGAGAAGATCTTATCTCCAATCGAGGTTGAAGGAAATCTTGTCTCATATTGAAGTTGAAGTTCAGGCTCGGGGAAGATCTTGTTTTCAGTCGAGATTGAAAAAGATCTTATCTCCTATTGACGTAGACGTTAAAGCTCGGAGGAGATCTTGTCTCCAGCCGAGGTTGAAGTTGAAGCTCGGTGGAGATCTTATCTCCAACTGAGATTGAAGGAGATCTTATCTCCTGTTGACGTAGATGTTAAAGCTCGAAAGAGATCTCGTCTCCAGCCAAAGTTAAAGTTGAAGTTGAAGCTCGGTAGAGATCTTATCTCCAACCAAGATTGAAGGAGATCTTATCTCCTATTGACGTAGAAGCTCGAGAGAGATCTTATCTTCTGCTGTTATCGGGCATAATGGGATCGTTGTCGGAGCCTCTCCTCTCATCCCATCTAAAATGAACGAGACCTTTAACTTTGCTTACATTAGGATGAGGTTCTTCTTCTATTTCTAATGGACTATGGGGGCGCATAAGGGTCGTTGTCAAGGCCTCTCCCCCCATCTCATCTAAAATGAATAAGGCATTCGACTTTGCTCATGTTAGGACGAGGTTCTCCTCCTATTCTTAATGGACTGTGGGGGCACATAAGGACTGTTATCAGGATCTCTCCCCTCATTTCGTCTAAAATAAATGAGGCTTTCGACTTTGCTCACATTAGGATGAGGTTCTCCTTCTTTTCCTAATGGACTGTGGGGACACATAAGGGTCGTTGTCAGGGTGTCTCTCTCTATCTCATCTAAAATGAACGAACCCTTCAACTTGCTCATGTTAGGATGAGGTTCTCCTCCTATTTCTAACATGGCCGCTATTGATTGCTTCTTTTCTATCATCAGATAGTTTTTGCACCGAGAAATGATAATGTTGAAGTGGAGGAGTTTTATTGAAGAAAAATTATCGACAGTACATTCTCATGAGTCTCTGGATCATGAGAGCGTTGTTCCTTCAAGCTTCTTCAGATGATATATTCTGGACTGGATGACCTTCTCTATTTCATATGAGCTTTTTCAATTCGGAGCAAGCTTTTCCTGATTCTGAGGCTAAGAGATGGCGGCTTGCCAAAATACTAAGTCCCTCAGAGATAGCATTGATGATGTTGGGAGGCAGTCGATCTTTTTGTTGTTCCTCCCTCATTGATAGTTCTAGCTGTAGTAGCATCATTGGCTTGCTTCAGACCGATGTCTATAGAGTATTGAGGGGGCATAGTATCGAGGCTTCCTTGATGATGAGCTTGAGAAGTTCGGGCTTGCTTGCGCTCGAAGGGAGGGTCCATGAGCGTGGTCAAGCTTCATTCGGTCTTTCTGTGAAACCTCCTCGGGGAGAACTTCGTGTCCTTTTGTCGGAGCTTCTTTGATGATGAGCTCGAGGGAGAGTTCGACCTTACTTTCGCTCGAGGGGAGTCCATGAGCATGGTCAAACTTCATTCCGCCCTCCTGTGAAATCTTCTAGGGGAGAACTTCGTGCCCTCTATTTCTCTTCTAGAAGAAAATCATGATCCGAATGCAAATCCTCTGCTCTCTGTTTCTCCTTCCTAAGGGCGATGGATATGCTAGGCCAAATACTTTTTCTTAAGATTGGTTCCTGACATCCTGATGATGAATTTTCTAGCGAAATCATCGTTGGAGGCTGTCACATGACCTGCACCATTTCGGTGAGACCCTGAACCTACTTCATCAGTAGGTTAAACTGCTTCGGATCTACCATGACCGTTGGTGGAGGGGGTGGTTGAAGCATCGACGATGGAGTAGAAACAGATAGATCTAGCTCAGATCTGATGGTGAAAGCGATAGATCTCCGGATAGCCGCCTTCTTTGAAGGCATTTCTTGGGATCGAGAAGGAGGGTGGAGATGAACCTTGAAGAAGAAGGTCGGTAGATCGACTGAGCTCTCCTTTAAAAATAAGGATACCCCAAGAACAGAGGTTTTTTCCTTCAGTACTAATCTTGTTAGTGTAGAATCAGGTTGACGTCAGATCGAACTGGAGTGGAGGAAGAGGTCACCGTCGGTGATCTGCAAAATAAAGTTCCATTCGGAGCTGATGGTGGTGGCTTCGGTAGGATCCTCCGACGATCAAGTCAGCTCTTTTAATCAATAGAAATGGAGTGCTCAGGCAAGAATTCAGCAGAGTTTTAGAAAGAAAAAGAGAGCTTAGAGAAAATATATCTGAAGGATCTCTTTTTATAGATAGAGTTTGTCGTAACCGTCCGATAGTGGACCGCTCGGAACCACATGGAGTTTATTACGATCATTATTATGATGTGGCCGTTCGGTAGTGGACCACTCAGGGCCACGTGAAGTTTGTTATGGAGAGTGGTATTCATTGCCATGAAGTGACCGTTTGTTGAGATTTAATAGTCGAAGTTCGGAGGAAGCAGACATTGGTTGGTGAAAAATTTTGACATGCATCAATTTTAGGAGAGTTTGAACTTCTAAAGGGAACACAGCTAGAGGGGATCATCCAGGAGGAATGCTAGTTGAAATCTAAAAGTAATCCATTGGAGGAATCTGGATCGAGTTCGACTGATGGAGAAGTCTAGGAGGAGTCGAACTGATGGAGAAGTTCGACCGAAGGAGAAGTTCGAAAGAAGTTCGACTTTTGAAGAAATTTGGAAGGAGTTCGACTCTTGGAGAAATTCGACTGATGGAAAAATTCGAAAGAAATTTGGCTCCTGGAGGAACTTGACTGAAGGAGAGATTCAGAAGGAGTTCAACTTCTGTAGAAATTAGACTGAAGGAGTTCGGAATGAATTCAGCTCTCATAGGAGTCCAACTGAAGGAAAAATCTGAAAGAAATTTGACTTCTGTAGAAATTTGACTGAAGAAAAAGTCCGAAAGAAGTTCGGCTCCTATAGAAATTTGACTGAAGGAGAAGTCTGGAAGAAGTTTGGCTCCTAAAGGAACTTGACCGAAGGAGAGATAGAAATCTGACTGAAGGAGGAGTCCAAAATAAATTCGACTCTCGTAGGAGTCTAACTGAAGGAGAAGTCCGAAAGAAGTTCAGCTCTTGTAGAAATTTGACTGAAGGAGAAGTTCGAAAAGAGTTTGACTCATGAAGAAACTTGACTAAAGGAGAGATCCGAAAGGAGTTCGACTCCTATAGAAATCTGACTGAAGGAGAAGTCTGGAATGAATTCGGCTTCCATAGAAGTCCGACTGAAGGAGAAATTCAAAAGGAGTTCGGCTCCTATAGAAATTCGACTGAAGAATAAGTTTGGAAGGAGTTTGGCTCCTGAAGAAATTTGATTGAATGAGAGATTTGAAAAGAGTTTGGCTCCTGTAGAAACTTGACTGAAGGAGAGATCTGAAAGGAGTTCGGCTCCTATAAAAATTCGATTGAAGGAGGAGTCCAGAATGAATTCGGCTCTCGTAGGAGTCCGACTGAAGAAAAAATTTGGAAGAAGTTTGGCTCCTGTAGAAATTCGACTGAAGAAGAAGTCTGGAAGAAGTTTAGCTCCTGTAGAAACTTGACTGAAGGAGAGATCTGAAAGAAGTTTGGCTCCTATAGAAACTTGACCGAAAAAAAGATCCAAAAGGAATTCGGCTCCTGTAGAAATTCGACTAAAGAAGAAATTCAGAAGAAGTTTGGCTTATGTAGAAATCCAACTAAAGGAGAAGTTCAGAAGGAGTTCGACTCCTGTAAAAACTTGACTGAAGGAGAGATCTGAAAGGAGTTTGGCTCATGTAGAAACTTGACTGAAGGAGGGATCCAAAAGGAGTTCGATTCCTGTAGAAATCTGATTGAAGAAGAAGTTTGGAAGGAGTTTAGCTCCCATAGGAGTTCGATTGAAGAAAAAATTTGAAAGAAGTTTGGCTCCTGTAGAAATTTGACTGAAGGAGGAGTTCGGAATGAATTCGGCTCCCGTAGGAGTCCGATTGAAGGAGAAGTCCGGAAGAAGTTTGGCTCCTAAAGAAATCTGATTGAAAAAAAAATTTGAAAGGAGTTTGGCTCCTGTAGAAACATGACTGAAGGAGAGATCCGGAAGAAGTTTAGCTCCTATAGAAATTCGACTGAAGGAGGAGTCCGAAAGAAGTTCGACTCCCGTATGAGTCCAACTGAAGGAGGAGTCCGGAATGAATGCGGCTCCCATAGGAGTCTGACTGAAGGAGAAATTCAGAAGAAGTTCAACTCCTGTAGAAATCGACTGAAGGAGAAGTTCGAAAGAAATTTGGCTCCTGTAGAAATCTGACTGAAGGAAAAGTTTAAAAGGAGTTTGACTCTTGGAGGAACTTGACTGAAGGAGAGATCCGGAAGAAGTTTGGCTCCTGTAGAAATTCGATTGAAGGAAGAGTTCGAAAGGGGTTCGGCTTCTATAGAAATCTGACTGAAGGAGGAGTCTGGAATGAATTTGACTTCCATAGGAGTCTGACTAAAGGAGGAGTCCGGAAGGTGTTCGGCTTTCATAGGAGTTCGACTGAAGGAGAAATCTGAAAGGAGTTTGGCTCCTATAGAAATTTGACTGAAGAAAGAGTTCGAAATGAATTTGGCTCCCGTAGGAGTCCGACTGAAGAAAAAATTCGTAAGGAGTTCAGCTCATGTAGAAATTTAACTGAAGGAAAAGTCTGAAAGAAGTTTAGCTCCTGGAGGAACTTGACTGAAGGAGAGATCCAGAAGGAGTTCGGCTCCTATAGAAACTTGACTGAAGGAGAGATTCGAAAGAAGTTCGGCTCCTAAAAAAGTTCGACCGTTGAGATTGAAGCTTAGGAGAGATCTTATTTTCAGTCGAGGTTGTCATTGAAGTTGAGGCTCGAAGGAAATCTTGCCTCCAACCGAGGTCCAAGGAGATCTTATCTCCTATTGAAGTTGAAGTTCAGACTTAGGAGAGATCTTATCTTCAGTCGAGGTTGAAGGAGATCTTGTCTCCTATTGAAGTTGAAGTTCAGGCTCGAGGGAGATCTTATCTTCAGTCGAGATTGAAGAAGATCTTATCTTCTATTGACGTAGATGTTGAAGCTCGGAGAAGATCTCGTCTCCAACCGAGGTTGAAGTTGAAATTGAAGCTCGGTGGAGATCTTATCTCCAACTAAGATTAAAGAAGATCTTATCTTCTACTGTTGTCGGGCATAATGGGACTGTTTTTGGGGCCTCTCCTCTCATCCCATCTAAAATGAACAAGACCTTCAACTTTGCTCACGTTAGGATGAGGTTTTTCTCCTATTTCTAATGGACTGTGGGGGCGCATAAGGACCGTTGTTAGGAGCTCTCCCTTCATTTCATCTAAAATGAATGAAGCCTTCGACTTTGCTCACGTTAGGACGAGGTTCTCCTCCTATTTCTAATGGGCTGTGGAGGCACGCAAGGGCCGTTGTTAGGGTCTCTTCCTCTATCTCGTCTAAAATGAACGAGGCCTTTGACTTTGCTCACGTTAGGATGAGATTCTCCTGCTGTTCCTAACGGACTATGGAGGCACATAAGGGCCGTTGTCAGGACCTCTCCCTCCATCTCGTCTAAAATGAACAAGACCTTCAACTTGCTCATGTTAGGATGAGGTTCTCCTTCTATTCCTAACATGATCACTATTGATTGCTTCTTTTCTATCATTAGATAGTTTTTGCACCGAGAAACAATAATGTTGAAGTGGAGGAGTTTTATTGAAGAAAAATTATCGGCAGTACATTCTCAGATTCTCTGAGTCTCTAGATTGTGGGAGCATTGTTCCTCCGAGCTTCTTCAGGCGATATATTTCGGACCAGACGATCTTCTCTATTTCATATGAGTCTTTCCAATTCGGAGCAAGCTTTTTCTGATTCTAAAATTGAGAGATGGCGGCTTGCTGAAATACTAAGCCCCTCCAGAGATAGCATTGATGATGCCAGGAGGCGATCAATCTTCTTGTTGTTCCTCCCTCATTGGTGGTTCTAGCTGTGATAGCATCATTGGCTTGCTTCAGACCGGCGTCTATGGAGCATTGAGGGGGGCATAGTTGTGAAATCTTCTGGGGGGAGGACTTCTTCACGCCTTTCTATCAGAGCTTCCTTGATGACGAGCTCGAGAAGAAGTTTGGGCTTGCTTGTGCTCAGAGGGAGGGTCCATGAGCATGGTCGAGCTTCATTCGGCCCTCCTATGAAACCTCATGGGGGAGAACTTCATGCCCTTTTGTCGGAGCTTCTTTGATGATGAGCTCGAGGGGGAGTTCGACCTCACTTTCGCTCAAAGGGAGTCCATGAGCACGGTCGAACTTCATTCCATCTTCCTATGAAATCTTTTGAGGGAGAACTTCGTGTCCTCTATTTCTCTTCTGGAAGAAAATCATGATCCGAATGCGAATCCTCTACTCTCTGTTTCTCCTTCCTAAGGGCGATGGGTATGCTAGGCCAAATGCTCTTCCTTAAGATCGATTCTTGGCATCCTGATGGTGGATTTTTTGGCAAAATTACCACCAAAGACTGTCGCATGTTCTGCACCATTTCGATGAGATCCTGAACTCGCTTCATCAGCAGGTTAAACTGCTCCGGATCTATCATGACCATCAGTGGAGGGGATGGTTGAAGCATCGATGATGGAGTAGGAATAGATGAATCTAGCTCAGATCTAATGGTGAAAGCGATAGATCTTTGGATAACCACTTTCTTTGAAGGCATTTCTTGAGATCGAGAAAGAGGGTGGAGATGAACCTTGAAGGAGAAGGTTGGTAGGTCGACTGAGCACTCTTTTAAAAATAAGGATACCTCAAGAACAGAGGTTCTTTCCTCTAGCGCCAATTTTGTTAGTGTAGAATTAGATTGACGTCGGATCGAGCTGGAGTGGAGGAAGAGGTCACCGCTGGTGACCTATAAAATAAAGTCCCATTCGGAGCTAATGGTGGTGGCTCCAGCAGGATCCTCTGATGATTAAGTCAGCTCTTCTAGCTAATAGAAATGGAGTGCTCAGGTAAGAATTCAGCAGAGTTTCGAAAAAAAGAAGAGAGTTTAGAGAAAATGTATCTGGAGGATCTCTTTTTATAAATAGAGCTTATCGTAATCATCCGATAGTGGATCGCTCGGAGCCACGCGAAGTTTGTTACGATCGTTGTTGTGATATAGTGGGCTGTTTGGAGTCACGTGGAGTTTATTATGGAGAGTAGTATCCATTGCCATAAAGTGGTCGTTCGTTGAGATTTAATAGTCGAAGTTTGGAAGAAGCAGGCATTGGTTGGTGAAGAGCTTTGACATACATCAATTTCAGGAGAGTTCGAACTCCTAAAAGAAAGACGGCTAGAGAAGATCATCCAGAAGAAATGCTAGTTAAAATCTGAAAGTAATCCATTAGAGAAATCTGGATGGAGTTCGACTGATGGAGAAGTTCAGAAAGAGTCGGACTGATGGAGAAGTTCGACCGAAGGAGAAGTTCGGAAGGAGTTCGACTCCTGAAGAGATTCGGAAGGAGTTTGGCTCCTAGAGAAATTCAACTAAAGAAGAAGTTCGAAAAGAGTTTGGCTCCTAGAGGAACTTGACTGAAGAAGAGATTCTGAAGGAGTTCGACTCCTGTAGAAATTCGACTGAAGGAGGAGTTCGAAATGAATTCGGCTCTCGTAGGAGTCCGACTGAAGAAGAAGTTTGAAATGAGTTCAGCTCCTGTAGAAATCCGACTGAAGAAGAAGTCTAGAAGAAGTTTGGCTCTTGTAGAAATCTGACTGAAGAAGAAGTTCGAAAGAAGTTTGGCTCCTGAAGGAACTTGACTGAAGTAGAGATTCGGAAGGAGTTCATCTCTTATAGATATCCGACTAAAGGAGGAGTCCGAAATGAATTTGACTTCTATAGAAGTTCAATTGAAGGAGAAATCCGGAAGGAGTTCAGCTTCTATAGAAATCCAACTGAAGAAGAAGTCTAGAAGGAGTTCGGCTCCTGTAAAAATTTGATTGAAGAAGAAGTCTGAAAGAAGTTTGAATCCTGGAGGAACTTGACTGAAGGAGAGATCCAAAAGGAGTTCAGCTTCTGTAGAAATCTGACTGAAGAAGGAGTCTAGAATGAATTCGGCTTTCGTAGGAGTCAGACTAAAGAAGAAATCTGAAAAGAGTTTGGCTCCTGTAGAAATTCGACTGAAGGAGAAGTTCAAAAGAAATTTGACTCCTGAAGGAATCCGACTGAAGGAGAGATTCGAAAAGAGTTCAGTTTTTATAGAAACTTAATTGAAGAAAAGATTCGAAAGGAGTTTGACTCATGTAGAAACTTGACTGAAGGAGAGATCCAGAAGGAGTTTAGCTTCTGTAGAAATCCAACTGAAGGAGGTGTCTGGAATGAATTCGATTCCTGTAGGAGTCCGATTGAAGGAGAAATCCAAAAGAAGTTCCGCTCCTATAAAAATTCGACTGAAGAAGAAGTCCAGAAGGAGTTTGGCTCCTATAGAAACTTGACTGAAAAGAGAACCGAAAGAAGTTCGACTCCTACAGAAATCTTACTGAATGAGAAATTTGAAAGAAATTTGGCTCCTATAGAAATTTGACTGAAGGAGTTTGGAAAGAGTTTGGCTTCTGTAGAAAATAGAAGAAGAGATCCAGAAGGAGTTCTGCTCCTATAGAAATTTGACTGAAAGAGAGATCCGAAAGGAATTTGGCTCCTATAGAATTCTGATTGAAGGAGGAGTTTGGAAGGAGTTTGGCTTCCGTAGGAGTCCGACTGAAGGAGAAATCCAGATGGAGTTTGGCTCCTATAAAAATTTGACTGAAAGAGGTATCCGAAATAAATTTGGCTCCCGTAGGAGTCTGACTGAAGGATAAATTCTGAAGAAGTTTGGCTCCTGTAGAAATCCGACTGAAGAAGAAGTCCGAAAGAAGTTTGGCTCCTGAAGGAATCCGACTAAAGAAGAGATTCAGAAGGAGTTCGACTTTTGTAGAAACTTGACTGAAGGAGAGATCTAAAAGAAGTTCGACTCCTGTAGAAATTCGACTGAAGGAGAGTCTGAAAGGAGTTCGGCTCTCGTAGGAGTCCAACTGAAGGAGGAGCTCGGAATGAATTCAGCTTCCGTAAGAGTTTGACTGAAGGAGAAATTCTAAATGAGTTCGACTTCTGTAAAAATTTGACTGAAGAAGAAGTCCAGAAGGAGTTCGACTCCTGTAGAAATCCGACAGAAGAAGAAGTCCAAAAAAAGTTTGGCTCTTAGAGAAACTTGACTAAAAAAGAGATCCGAAAGGAGTTCGGCTTTCATAGAAATCCGACTGAAAGAAAAGTTCGGAAGGAGTTCGGCTCCTATAAAAATCTGACTGAAGGAGAAGTCTAGAATGAATTCGACTTCCGTAGGAGTCCGACTGAAGGAGAAGTTCGAAAGAAGTTCGACTTTCATAGAAGTTCGATTGAAGAAGAAATTCAGCTCTTGTAGAAATTTGGCTCCTGTAGAAATTTGACTAAAGAAGAAGTCCAGAATGAATTCGGCTTTCATAGGAGTCCGACTGAAGAAGAAATCTGGAAGAAGCTCGGCTCCTGTAGAAATTTGACTGAAAGAAAAGTCCAAAAGAAGTTTGGCTCTTGGAGGAACTTGACTGAAGAAAAGATCCGGAAGGAGTTCGGCTCCTATAGAAATTTGACTGAAAGAGAGATTCGGAAGGAGTTTGACTTCTGAAAAAGTTCGACTGTTGGAGGAGTTCGATTGGAGCTCGGCTGTTGAAAAAGTTCGGTTGAGGCTCGTCCACTGGGGGAGAATTTTTGATTGAAGCTCTTTCGTGATTACCGCTTGTATTAAGATAAGCATCAGATTGAACTTTGGCGGGAGCGGAATTTATCCCCAATATATACTATTCAATATACTCCCCCTGATTTAATATCTATATTTCGACTTATAATTGGCATCATCAATTGTACAGTAGCAACATCAAAGTCTCGACTATCAACTGATCTCAATGCTCAACTCACAGTCGATGACAAGATTGATAGTTGACTGTTAATCGGCAAACCGATTAATAGTCGATCGATAACTCTCAATTGGATTGCCCAATGAATACAATGACTCAAACAACTATCTAATCATCAACTGACGATCGGTCGACACAATAGTGATATCGATATATGATTGGCATATCATAAATTATCAATATCAAACATATATAACGATCATTCATGGATATTAACTACTCATCATACGATCAAATATGTCAGAATAAGCAGGACCTACATGACTAATAGTTATAAATGGCTACCAATACTCTATATATAAAAAAAATAAACAAACCATATTGGTAAGACACTTCTGAACTATATTTTGCCAACTCTCATTCTACTTACCTATTCGATCAACTCCCATATCTAACTTAAGCATCGAGGATCTCCATCAAAAATAATTTCGATCAATATAGACATTTATCTTGCAGGCCTTCAGCCAGAATTAGGCATATCAGGAATTTGGCTATAGCACTAATAAATGTGTATAAGATATTTAGTAAATCTATATGAGATATTTTAAATTTATGAACCAACCCTCCTTGCTCCTTCATGAATAAGGTTCCTTTAAGATGAACTTTCCAGAGTTCTATAGGGCATAGCTTGATAATCAAGTGATAATATATTAGCCATTCATAAATATATGTTTTGATTCCAAAGTTAGAATTGTATGACAATTAGTCACATATATGTTATTTTGCATATGATAGTTATTGTGACTAAAAGCTTATGGCACAGTATATGAGTTATTATCCATGGGCATCGTAAATAAGTCCTCCTCCTTATTTTTACCATAGCCTCCTCATTCATGATCATAAAGATGATCCTCCATCTAATACATCACTACGTCACTTTTATGGCCAAGAACTCCCAATTCGGTACATGAGGAATTTTCTATTGTAGCCTATAGACCATACGGTTTTCTCTGGAAAGACACCTCATGTTCTATATAATCAATACATGGCTAATAATATCTTCCTTTTTATACGATAATAATGATAATTATCAAAAAAAAATTAATTAATAATTAATAATTATCAGCTAATCACTTATAAAATTATTTAAAACTGCTAAGTACTTAATATAGTTGATAATTGATATATTAAAAAAAAATATGTTGTTATGATTTCTTTCATTTCGATTCCTGGGAAATGAGGTGACCACCGCTGAAACCGGCCCGTAGGAACCCCGTTTACTTTAATGTTACCATCAGAAAGCCAAAGACCGTTCCTTTTTTGTCGCTTTCCGTGACGCACTCTTTTCATGGCTTTCTGTGCTGCAGAAAGCAACCGACGCTTCCCTTGCAAGTCACGAATCTTTAAATCAATCCAGCGGCCTATATTCTCTCCGCAGTCTGCGCTCCTAGAAGTGGTGGCGACGCGGGACCAGAGGACACGCTGCTCGCCACGTGTCCATCCTCAGCGTGCAGAGTTTCTTGGACCGTAGCTAAAGAGAAAGATACCGATCCAAGCGCCTGATCTTTTCTATCAAAGGCAGTGCATGGTTTGGACGGTCGACATCGGTTGTTAGTCAGGTTCTAATTAGGTCCTGTTCTAGGCTTCGGGGGACAAATTGCCAGTGGTTCACATGCTTCGACGCTAGATAACAGTCATAAAGAATGGTAAAGTGGATTGTTTCAAGATTTAGGGACAGGTGGGATTGGTGGCGACCGTCTACTCTCGCAGCGCACCAATTAGATGCTATTTTATCAGGATTCCCTGGCACTGCCATAATCGTAGCAGGCTGCTTTCCTTGCAAATTTCAAAATATTCCAGTCCGTTGGACTGGACTTTTGCCTTATTTTTATCTACCAGTTTCGTGCCCGCGCGTTGCCCGCGGATTCCAGATTCATTTTTTATAATAAATTATTTATTAAATTAATAAATAAAT
The DNA here is from genome assembly GCA_006176705.1 of Cocos nucifera. Classification (NCBI taxonomy): domain Eukaryota; kingdom Viridiplantae; phylum Streptophyta; class Magnoliopsida; order Arecales; family Arecaceae; genus Cocos; species Cocos nucifera. The sequence continues at coordinate 624,772 of QRFJ01000121.1, read as the reverse complement.
AAATAATATTATTAAATTTTAATTAAGTTTTGATGAATAAATTTTAATTATAAAAATATAATAATCAATTTTATGAGCCATCTTTGATATTCATAATAGAACATTTTAAAAATAATTAATACATATAAATAAACTTTTATTTTATTTTAATAATATAATATCAAATTTTAATTTTATTCTTGAATAATATAATATTTTTATTTAATATTTTAAAAATTAAAAATTGATAGATAAGATATGTGGCATATTTTAAATTAATATGGATCCTTATCGCATTTGAGGATGAAAATATCTTGCGTACGGAAGAATTATTTTTCTCAATTTATATATATATATATATATAACCTAAGAATTTAGGTAACCAAGGCGTTGGACCGAGAATCCTGCCATTCTAGAAGGTTTCACTAGAGGTGGTAACCCGTCAGATCAATTGAAAGTTCATGAATTTTTATTTAATTTATTTATTAAATAAATTAAAATTTTATATCTAAATCTAATTTTTTGATTAAAAAAATAATTAAATCTGATCAATATAATATATATATATATATAACTGATCAAATCAGATTAAATGGATTAAATAAATTAAATACATCGAATTAAATATATTATAAATTATTTAAATAAGTTTTAAATAAATTAAATATATTAAATGGGTCTAATTATAATTTGATCTTATTATTAAATGGTTCAAAATAGGTTAGATGGATCAGATTAAATCAAAATCTAATTTATTTAATAAATAAATCTAAATAGATTCATCTATTTATAATTTATATTTATTTATATCAAACACAAATCTACTTAAAAAGGATGGTTCGTAGATTGGATTGATAGATTGGATCATAACATTATCATTTTTAGGTTTAACCCAATCCCCCCTCCTTCGAATCAGTATGAATGCATGCCTACTAGCATAAACTCATACACACACATGCATACATTCAAAAAGAAAAAAAAAATCTTAGAGATATCTCTTATGATGTGGTCTAAAATTGATCTATCTATCATTGACCAAATACATGGCCTAATAGGAAATCGATTTCAATAGAGTATTTATTTTTAAGTTGCTCTAGAAAAAAAAATCAAAAGGTAGTCAATCGCCTACTTAAATACAAACTTTGAAGAGTCAACTTCTATAGAATAGGGGTTCTTCATTAATAAAAAGACTTAAGATCTATGATATTATTTCATACAATATTTTCGTAATTCTTTTCTTCTAATTTAAACATCGGAGGATCCGATTGAAACCTATTGGGTACATTAAGATATAGCTTGTAATATAGAATAATCAACTGTAATTCATAGAGTACATTAAGATGTTAGCTTAGAATTTGGAATAATCAACTATGGTTGGTAGAGTGCCCTATTATGTGATTTAGAGGATAAACGAGTTTGAGATACCTCTTACCTTAGTGTACTTTAGGCGGTTCTTGCATCCAACTCCTAGATGGCCTCCTAATTTTGCTTATTCATTTGATCTTTGGGGATATATTACCTTATCCTTGTATTCAATCTTAAATATTAGGACTATGATATTGAATGTTATAGATTAGAATCATGATGGACATGGTTCAATCAAATCCTCCTCCTTTTTTGATGATCATCCTCCTTATCCTTCAAGTAGTTGGTTGTATCTTTCAGATGCTTTATCAGCGTAGGAACTAATAAACGCACATTATTTTGGATGAGAGAAACAAAATAAATGCATTTCAATTTTAAAGCATGCTTGATTAGTATAATCCTTATATTAATTATGAGACAGATTCTCGCTACAGGTGTGTAATCATGTTGGTTTGGATTCAAAGGCTTTACACCAAGAATAACGTATGACGGCTTTTCTTAAGAATAATTATTCAACATGGTTTTTAGGGCCAAGGGTGGACCCTAGGGGCATTTTCTTCGGCTGCTGTGGGCTTAATTGACTATTGATTTTTTACACGGACACGCTGTCTTTCTCTCTCTCTGAATCGGTTTGGAACCCGGGTTCAACCTAACCAATGAGCCGCCGAAACGGGCAACTCCGATCCGGACCCGGTCCGCAGACCGAGTCACGGGGGACGAGTCACCCCCTTCCTCGTCACCCGTCAACTGTCATCTCATCTCTCCGCGCCCGTCCCCCATCCGTCCACCGGAACGCCGACCACCACAAAATTGAACCCCAGGAGCCCAAATTTATTCGGGCATTCCCGATCGAACGCTAGGGTTTCTAAGGTCTCCCATTCTTCCTCGCGAGGAGTGAGAGAGAGAGAGAGAGATGGACGACACCACCCGGGACGACGTGAAGTATCTCCCCAGTCAACCCTACCTTTCGATCCGCCGCCGCGCCTTCTCCTCGTTCTCGTCCTCCTCCCTCCATCGATCCAAGGTCTCCGCCGCCCGGAAATTCTCCTTCCCTCCGCCGATCGACCGTCGCTACGCCGATGAGGACGACGAAGACGAGCAGAACGACGTGGAAGAAGCCGTGGACGAACACGATGATGATGAGGAGGAGAACGACGGTGGCGGTAGACATCGCCAGATCCGGGAGGAGGAGGAGGATTCGGCGGAAAGCCACGGGAAGCGAAGGAAGGTGGACAAGTATGCCCTAGGGTTCGAATTCGCCCCCCGCGTGCCTCGTCCCGTGGTCGTGACGCCGGAGGGCAAGTTTCCCGCGAAAAGCTACGCCACCGATTGGTCGGAAGACTCGACCTTCGTGCTCCTCGACGCCTGGGGCGATCGCTACGTCAAGAATGGCCGGAAGAGCCTCCGATCCGACGAGTGGAGCGAGGTCGCCAAGAAGGTTTCTCAGTCCTCCAGGGCCACCCGATTCGACTCCCAGTGCCGGAACCGGCTCGATACCTTGAAGAAGAAGTACAAGAAAGAGAAGATGAGGATGGCGGAGCAGGCGAGTTCTGACAGCAAGTGGGTTTATTTCAAGAAAATGGATGGATTGATATCGTCGCCATCGCCGCTGGCGGCGGAGGTGCGGCAGCAGCAACCTCCGCGGCTTCCAGGCGGGGTTGATGCAGGGGAATACGTCTTTGCGAGCTCCAATGTGTATCTGAACCGCTCGATTGGTAATGATGAGATGAGGGACAGCCCAGGAGGCACGGGATCGGAGGAGGATGGGAACGAGGAGGAGGAGGAGGATGAATCCGATGGGCTTCCGCCAACAAGGGAGAAGGTTTCGATGGGGAGCACGGATTCTTCGCTCAGAATCCTGGCTGATTCCATTCAAAAGTTTGGTGATATATATGAGAAGATGGAGAGCAGAAAGCGGCAGCAGATGGTGGAGCTGGAGAGGATGAGGAAGGACTTCCAGAGGGATCTGGAGGTGCATAAGAGGAAGATTTTGGAGAGGGCACAGGCGGAGATTGCAAAGATAAGGGCGGAAGAGGGGGAGGAGGAGGAGGAGGAGGAGAGTGAAGATGATGAGATCGATGTTTCTGCCGAGAACTTGAGCGGGTGAGGTAAGATTGCTTCAACCTCTCTTGCTCTGGTGCTTTAACGATTATTAGTACCATAAGATTCTTTCTTTAAATTTTTTAAATTCTCTGTTTGTAGTGTACCTTACGTTGTTAGTCTAAGTAAATAAAGCCAGTTACATAGAAAATTGAAGATGTCTTATTCGACCGAACGGAACTGTGCATGGGGTTACTTTCCCTAGCCATTCTCACATTCCATAATCTAGTGGTGTGGTTAATACATCTGATACTAGGTTCTTAATTTACTAGGCATGCACTGTTTTGTTTTTTCTTCAGTTTCTTTTGGTTGCTGGTGTAAGCAATGTGTTTGGGAGACATTAGAAATATTCTTTGACATCGTAACGATAAAACAAATGAAGCAGGGGTTGACTCTTCTTCATATTCCTGCAGATGCAGGAATTTCTTATATCAGTTGATCCTTTTTTGTCTCGGGAGTTTGAGTCCTTAAACTACTTCCAAGTTCAAAGACTGACTTCATGTTCCTTTTATCTGCTGATCACAGTCCTTGTATATCTTATTCTTGTTCTTCTGCAGTTTAAGTCAGGCATTTGAGCTGCTCTCCTCTCCTCTAAATTGGGAATAGGGAGAGTTGATACTGGCCCTGTAATTGTATTAAGAGCGACGTAGAGTTCCATTTTGATCAAGAAGTCCTTTTCTGGTATTAGGTTGAGTTAATGGAGTCCTAGATTTGTAGAGATGGTGCTTATAAATGGTTTATATGCCTTTTTATTTAGAGTTCCACGTTCATCCAAATTTTTTATGTCTTGCATTGTGGTTGTTTTTATAAGTTAAAAGGGAATCTTTAAGGGACAAGTTAACTAACCTCTCACTAGAACTAGGAAGGAACCCTTTCTAAAGAGGTGGTTCTTCTTCTAAGAAAATTCACAAGTCAATTGAAGCTAAATGAAGATCTGAGTTATTGATTTGTCAAGGACTACTTGTCTAGGGGTTTTGAGTCTTAAAACTATTTCCAAGTTCTCATACTGGCTCCAAGTTCCTTTTATCTGCTGATTACAATCCTCGTATATCCTATTTTTGTTCTTGGTGCAATGGTAAGGTTGCATTATTCTTACCTGGCTATCACGGGTTCAAGACATGGAAATGGCCTCTCTGCTCGTGGGGTTAAGATTGCATGCATCTAACCCTCCCTAGACCCTACATTGGAGGAGCTTCGTGCATTGGGATGCCCCTTTTTTAGCAGTTTAAGTCAGGTGCTTGAACTAATCTGCGCTCCTATAACTTGGGAATAAGGAAGGTTGAGACTGGCTACGGAGTTGTATTATGAGCGATTTAGAGTTCCATTTTTCATCAAGAAGTCCCTTTCTAGTATTTGGTTGAGTGGGGGGGAGTCCTAGTGTTATAGAGATGGCTCTTACAAGTGGTTTATGTTCCTTTTTATGTAGAGTTCATGTTGATCCGAATTTTATATCTTGCATTGTTATCATTATTATAAAGTTAAGGGATTCTTTTAGGGACAAGTTAACTAACCTTTTCCTGATACTGGCAAGGGACCCTTTTCTAAAGAGTTGGTTTCTCTTCTAAGAAAGTTCAAAAGTCTATTGAAGCTAAATGAAGTGGCATTATTTTCCAACTTTGTCTTCAAGCCATTAAATAACCAGAGTTATGATTCCAATAAATATTTGAGTTGAAGCTCGGTCAAGATTTAATTTTCATCCCTTATGGTAATAACCTTC
>QRFJ01000121.1:569611-614611 GCA_006176705.1 Cocos nucifera | reverse complement strand
CGAGGTTGCCGGTGCTGGCCCCCATCTTCTGTACGTCTTCCACGGACGAGCTGCTATTAGTGCTCCCCGGATCAGAGTAACCTGATTTATGCCATTGGATCAGCCAATTCACGGATTCTCCCATCAACTCTAAAATCTTGGAGCTTTTCTCCAGTGGACTGATCTTTAGCGCCGCATATCCAAACGCTGCCTCGATGCAGCAGGCATAATTAAACCTCGTGACATGGGTTCCTTCGCTCATCAGTTTCATGAGAGCCTCCACGCCCTGATCAAATGTCTCAGGGTGCCGGCCTGTGACGGAGAGTAGGTGAAGGAGCGTCTTCCACCCGATCATAGTCTGAACGTTCTTCGCATGGTCATTCAGGATCCGAGCCGTGCTTTCGGCAATGCTCTCGCAGCATGTGTCGAGAATTTCCTTGTCGAGCTTCCACATCAAGTTGATGGACTTGAAGAGGAGCTCTTCAGGGAGCTTGTCGATATGCGGGGGAGATGAGAAGAGCTTGAGAGCAATCTTGAAGAGCCCAACGATGGCCTTCTCGGCAAACGGGCAAGGCGAGAAGAGAGGGAACTGCGATACGACGGTGAAGCAGTCATGGAACTGAGGCCAGAATGCTGCGAATCTCTGAATGTTGACCGTCGAAATCATGACCAGGAGATCCCAACAGAATCCGACGGTCTCTTCCTCTTCGACCGGAGTGCTAAATTTCTGGCCTTTACCTGCTGCTGAGAAGATGAGAGCCCGGCCAAGGTTCTGCAATGACTCATCAGGCAACTTGGAGCTCTCGCTGAAGATATTCCCGATGTGACACTGCTGAATTATCTTCAAGTTGTTCTCAAACTCGCTCCCGGCATTGAGCATTGAATCGCCCCCGCCATCTAGTGATAGGAACTGCGAGAACCGCCCGATCAATCCCGAGACCTGGCGGCTGCTGCCAAACCTGAGGTGGGATGAGGGGAAGATGACGCCGGATTCAGATTTAGCTTGCAAGGTGAAGACGGAGTCTGATGATGGAGCGTTCTCCGGCTCGATAACAGACTGAGGCAATAGCTTCAACCGCTTGAGCTTGAGCATGCAATCCACCATGTTCCTCCATGCCCCCCGCACCGAGTCCCCAAACCTGTTTGCGATGGTGAAGAGGGCCAGCGTGGCCATTCTCGGCTTCAGCTCATTGCTGAATGTGAACAGAGTCTCCTCGGCCGTGGCGTAAGGATTTAGCAGGGTGGTGAACTTGCAGAAGCAAGAGAGGAGCTCATCAAGGATATCTTCCAATCCGTATCTTGCAATTGCTGCTATGGATATCAGCCCATCAACGCACTCCTGCAGTATCTCGTCGTCGTCGGTGTGCTCGAAGATGGCGGCAAGCGTGGCGACCGAGGGTCCTGATATGGCAACGAACACGTCCCGGCCCAGCTTATGGCTGAAGTCGCACATGATGAAGGGCTCCACCATTCTCGATCTCTTGATGAGGTCGACCCACTGGTTCGAGCTGAGCTCCATGGGCAGGCCAGTCTGGCCGAAGAGTGTGATCGCGTTGGTGGAGATCGAATGGAAGAGCTCGGATAGGTATTCTCTGGGGAGATCCATCCCGCCGTTGATGGCTCTGTTGTTCCTTATGAACTCCTCTTCGGTCATCTTCTTCTTCACCTGTGGGTTGTGCTGGTCGGTGTTGAGCATGATGAGCGAGTAGCACAGGATGAACACGGCATCCTTGCTGACGAAGATCTCCGAGGACTGCTGCTCGTAGAATCTCTCAGAGAACGCCTCGAGGATCCTCTGTATCTTCTGAGACTCTCCGGGCAGCCGGAATGTCTCAAGGTAGGTTCGGAGGGCGGTATCGAGGATCACGCCGGAGAAATCAAATGTCTCGGTGAATTCTTTCAGCACTTGGATGTTGAACTCGTCGGGGTCGCCTAGGAAGTCCCCGATCCTGTTCTTGTCCAAGCCCGGCGTGTACCGGAAGAAGTAGGCCAGGCACTTGGGGTCCGGTGGAGTTGGTACCAGATGGCAAATGTTCAAGAAATCCAGCCCTTTCTTCTCGTCCCTGTTGTAATGGTTGGCAGCGATCATTACCTTCTTCTTCTTCATCTTCCTCATTCTAACAAACTCGACCCAGGTGTCGGGGTCGTCGTGGCTGTCGCACCTCTCGACCCAGAAGGGCTTGTAATCGGAGACGTCGGTACCGTAGGATCCCCGGTCGGGAACTTGTTCGACCTCGATGCTGTCGGCAATGGTGGTGATGACGGTGACGAGGCCCTCGAAGGCCTGGACCTGCATGGGGGACATGGGGTTGGTCACAGGGAATGCAATCTTGCAGAGCGATTTCCCAATCTCTTCGGACACGTTGTGCCGGATTGGGTCGCAGTCGTAATTGACGTACATTTCGATCACGAAGGTCGGCTGCCGGCAGAAGCCTACGATCCCTTCGATCGCGACTTCCTGGAGCTGCACTCCGCTCCCTCCTGCTGCAATTCTTAAGAGCACGTAGGTGAAGAATGCTTCAAGTTGGAGCCTGAGACGCCTGTAAATAAACAGAAACGTCGATTTGCTCTTTCCTCCTCTTTTATTTTAATTAATCTTCGCATCGCGACAAGCAAAATGGAATGGCAAGGAGGAAATATTTAGTACCTACCGACGCAGGAAGTGATACAGATTCAGGACTGCGCTGCAGATCATGGATAGAACGAGCGGGCTCGAGCATGTGGCGTAGTGGATGAGATGGTGGAAGAGATCATCCTGGACCATTTGGAGAAGCTTTGGGTGCTTGCCGATTCCTTCGCCGCCCAATTCCACTGCGGAATTGATGAGGACGAGCGCGAAGAGCTGAACGTCCTCGTCGGAGCTGATGGAGCCGAACCCCTCGGCAGAATCCACGACTTCGCCGACGTTGAGCAGCGAGCAGAGGAAGTGGAAGATGTCGACCATGCAGCGCGCCCCGTAGCCGGAGATGTCGTCGTCGTCGACGACGACGACGACTTGGGAAGCGCTGTCGGCGGTCTCGGGCACCTTGATATCCGGGAGGCGGGAGAAGATGGCCTGGATAAGCTCGTGCATGGCATGGCGGGCGCTCCTCTGGAGGAGATCCCCCCGGTGGACCGACTGCTGGACCACCTGGAAGCAGGAGTTGACGATGCTGCAGACCGCGTGGTCGGTGAGGAGGATGGACGCGCGGGACCGCATGATGGCGGTCAACACCTGGAGGATGCGCATGAAGACGGCGTCCTCGGAGGCCTGGTCGGTGCGCTCCAGCCGGCAGTTGGTGACGGCGTACACGATGGAGTGGATGGCCTCGCGGGCGCCTGGGGTGCGCTCGTCGAAGACGTCGAGGTGGAGCATCTTGAGGACGGCGGAGAGGGCGACGCCGGTGGCGGCGGCAGGGATCTCGTCGCTCTGGATGACGTCCAGGAAGGGGGAGAGGTAGACGGAGGGCTCGGTGGAGCGCCATTCGCCGTGCTGGGGGTGGAAGATGAGGGAGCGGAGGGACTTGAGGGATTGGAGGAGGTGGGGGTTGGCGCCCTCGTCCGCGCCGCCGGGGATGAAGCCGGAGATGGGGTCCGGGGGGCGCCGGATCACGGCGAGGACGGCGCCCACCTCCGTGTTGAGCATGCACGAGATGCCCAGCTCCTTGAGCCGCGGGTCCCGACGACGGTGGCGGCCACCAGCTTCGCCCCCGCCCGCTGCTTCATCGGCGTCGTCGCCATCGCTTGCTCTGGCCATCGTGGCCGCTGAACCGTTTCCATGTCCATTCCGGTGAGAGGGGAGAAATATTGTTTGAGAAAACGGTTAGTGGCGCCGCGCAAAACGGTTTGATTATGGTGGGTAGGGGCAGGCATCCTGTCCGGTCAAAGCAAGGCGGGGTAGTCGGGTGAACATGGGGCCTCCATCGACTCGTGCACCGCACATGTCGGGTTCAAGTGTTCATGACGAGTAGCGCAACGCTGCGTCAGCAATGCAAGCAAGAAGCTGGCCGGAGAAGAGAGAGATGAGGAACGATGGTGTGGTGCTTCTCACATGTGCAACGCTGATGAGTATGAATGAGGGGGAATTGACGTTGTCACGACTCATGCGGCCATGAGCCAAATCAAGAGGAAAGAGAGTGGCAGTACGTAAGGCAGAAGCCTTTGCGTAATTAAAAGAACTTATTTAATCGGATTCAGGGATTTCTAACATATAAAATTATACTGGGTTTTCCATATAATGTGATCGATTAAAATCTAAGCAACACTAGGAGACAGCCATTTGAAAAGTTCTGTCATGCGACATAAAACAATTGGCCCGACTCCAGTCTCCAGAGCATTCAACCAGGAATTTCATGTGCACCATCAAGCACCCCAAGAATTTTATGTTTAAATCCATCATATATTCAACTAGCTCTCATGCAATTGTAGAGGACCTGTACTTTGGAAACTGTAGGTAATCAACTTGGATCCTGGAGAAAAGAAAAAGCTTCTCGTCCAAATTGCCCATTAAAACCTGCCATGCAACAAAGGTGCAGAAATTTCGTATAGTTCAGATTTGAAGGGTACCCAAGGCAGATGTAACATGAGGTTGCTGTAGGCTGTCTATTGCCTTGCAAAGAGGCCAGTGGCTAACCTACTTATTGGTGCAAAATTTATTTGGCATCGTATCGAACTGGAGTCAAAAAAAATAACATCATCATCGGTAATCTGCAAAATAAAATTTCATCCGAAGTCAGAGTTAATGGTTCCGATAGGACCCTCCGACGGTCAAATTAGCTCTGATCAACAGAAATGGAGTGCTCAGTATGAAGTTCGGTAGAGTTTCAGGAAGAAAAAGAAAGCTTAAAGAAAACGTATCTGAGGATCACTTTTTATAGACAGAGTCTATTGTAACTGCCTTAATTAATGACTGTCATAACCATTCTTGATAAATGACAATTGTGATTGTTCTGATAAATGACAATCATAATTGTTCTAATGAATGATGTTCGTGATTGTTCTGATAAATGTCGATTGTAACCGTTCAATAATGGAATCGCCTGTAGGAATCCATCTGAAGGAACGGTCCAGAAGGAGTTCGGCTTCTATAGGAATCCGACTGCTAAAGAAGTCCGAAAGAAGTTCGACTTCCGTAGAAGTCTGGCTGTTGGAGGAGTCCGAAAGGAGTTCAGCTTCCATAGAAGTCCGACCTCTGAAGGAGTTCGACTTCCGTAGAAGCCCGACCGCTGAAGAAGTCCGGAAGAAATTCGACTTCCATAGAAGCTCGGCTGCTGGAGAAGTTCGAAAGGAGTTCAGCTTCTATAGAAGCTCGACTGCTGGAGAAGTCCGGAAGGAGTTTGGCTAGATTTGGCCGCTGGGTAGTTCGGCCACTAAATGAATCCGACTATTACGAAGAGAATTTTCGGTTAAAGCTCTTCCGTGATTACCAGCCGCATTAAGCTAAGCTTCAGATTGGACTTCGATGGGAGTGAAATTTATCTCCAACACTAGTCTTCTCACTCTCAAGTTCGAAACTCGAAGGGAGTATAAAAAGGACGACTGTCGAAGTTCTCTTCAAGGTTCTGCACCTTATCTCCAGTCGAGGTTGAAAGTGTAGTTGAAGCCCGGGAGAGATCTTGTCTCCTATTGTTGTCGAGTACAATGAGGCCATCTTCGGGTCTTCAACTTTGCTCACATTAGGACGAGGTTCTCCTCCCATTCCTAATAGACTATGGAGGCACATAAGGGCCGTTGTCAGAGCCTCTTCCTCCATCTCGTCTAAAATGAACGAGGCTTTCGACATTGCTTACGTTAGGACGAGGTTCTCTTCATATTTCTAACGGACTGTGGGGGCACATAAGGACCATTGTCAGGGCCTCTCCCCCCATCTCGTCTAAAATGAACGAGACCTTCGACATTGCTCACGTTAGGACGAGGTTCTCCTCCTATTCCTAATAGGCTGTGGGGGCACATAAGGACCATTGTCAAGGCCTCTCCTCCCATCTCATCTAAAATGAACGAGACCTTCGACTTTGCTCATGTTAGAATGAGGTTTTTCTTCCGTTCCTAATGGACTATGGAGGCACATAAGGATCGTTGTCAGGGCCTCTTCCCCATCTTGTCTAAAATGAATGAGGCCTTCGACTTTGCTCATGTTAGGATGAGGTTCTCCTCCTATTCCTAACGGTCTGTGGGGCCACATAAGTGCCGTTGAGGTTGAAGCTTGAAAAAAATCTTGTCTCCTACCGAGGTTGACGCCGACGCTCGAGAGAGATCCCATCTCTAGCCAAGATCAAAGGTCCTTGATCTACTCATGTTATGATGAGATTCTCCTTCTGTTCCTAATATGGCTACTTCTGATTGCTTATTTTCTGCCATCATTTAATTTTTGCACTAAGAAATAATAATATTAAAATGAAGAAGTTTTATTGTAAAAAAATTACTAATAGTACATCCTCAGATTTTTTGAGTTCCAAGATCGTGGGAGCATTGTTCCTCCGAGCTCCTTCAGATGATAAGTTTCGGGCCGGATGACCTCCACCACCTCATACGAACCTTTTCAATTTGGGGCAAACTTTCCTTGACTCTGAGGCTGAGAGATGGTGACTCACCAAAGTACCAAGTCTTCTACTCTAAATACTTTACCTCTGACTCTGGAGTTATAATATCGAGCCACCTTTCATTTGTAGGCTGCCATCTGAACCTGAGCTTTCTTTCTTTTCTCTTCTAGCAAGTCGAGGTTAACTCTGAGGTCCTATAGATTATTCTGCTCATTGAAGGCCGCGACTCATGCTGACAGAAGCTTGAGTTCAATCGAGATAACTGCTTCTGTTCTAAAGCCAAGGCGAATGGTATTTTCCTAGTTGGCAGTCTTTGAGTAGTTCGGTATGCTCAGAGGATGTGGTATAGTTCATCCACCCAGGCCCCCTTTGCTTTGTCAAGTCTGATCTTAATACCTTGCAGTAGAGTCTGGTTGGTCACTTCAGCTTCTTCATTTGCCTATAGATGAGCTATCGATGTGAAGTGGTGGAAGATATTTAGATCTTCACAGAAGTCGACGAATCTTGTCCCAAAAAATTATCGCCCGTTATCAGTTATAAGGATTCGAGGCAGACCGAATCGATAAACTATTGACTTTCAGATGAAGTCTTGTACCTTAGTCTCGGTAATTTTGGCTAGAGGTTTGGCTTCGACCTATTTGGTAAAGTAGTCGATTGCTATCAGGAGGAACTTCCGTTGTCCGGATGCCATCGAAAAAAGATCAAGTATGTTCATTCCCCACTGGGCAAATGGCCAGGGTGCACTTAGCGGAGTAAGCTCGAAGGCTGACCATCTTTGGATGCTCGCATTCTTCTGACAACGGTCATATTTTCTGATGTACTCTATAGAATCATGGTATAAGATCGGCCAATAGTATCCTTACCGAAGTAGCTTTTGCGATAGAGACCTAGCTCCTATATGACTTTCACAGATTTTCTTATGCACTTGTCATAATGCGAAGTCGACTTCTAAAGGTCAGAGACATCTCAACAGCGGCAGCGAATACGATCTCTTATATAATTTGTCCTCGTACAAAATATATCAGGAGGCTTGATTCTTGAGTTTTCGAGCTTCTTTCGGATCATGAGGAAGGACTTTCTCCTTGAGGTAGGCAACCAACGGGTCGATCCAGCTCAGCTCAAGTTTTGTTTGTAAAATGACCTACGATTTCTCTGAACTTGGATACTTCAGGATCTCAAAAAATACTTCTTTGAGCAGTTCGGCTGGAGCTAAAGTGGCCAACTTAGAGAAAAGGTCGGCTCTTATATTTTCTGCCCTCGGAACCCGTCGAATGTCGAAACAGCTGAAGGCCAAAGTTAAGTCCTTTACTTTTTTAAGGTATTTCATCGTACTTTCCTCCTGCGCTTCGTAGCTGCCACTAACTTCGTCGACCATTAATTGGGAGTCACTATAGGCTTGAAGTTGATCTACTTTTAATTCTTTTGCTATTTTTAATCCGACGATCAAAGCTTCGTACTCGGCCCCATTATTAGTTGCAGAAAATTTGAAGCACAGTGCATACTCGGCGATGACTCCTTCAGAGCTGACTAAGACTAACCTCACACCCGCTCCAGCAGAGTTGGACGAACCATCCACGTACAGAGCCCAAAAACTTTCTGAAAGGTTGGCTGCTTCTTCAAGGAGGTTCGGTTGCAACAGTAAAGTGCTGGTCTCATTCTGCTCAAGCTCAACATCATAAGGAATGATACATTCCATTATAAAATCTGCTAATATCTGAGCTTTGATCAATGGCCGAGGTTGATAATTGATATCAAATTTCGTGAGCTCGATTGTCCATTTTGCAATTCTCTTGAAAGCATCCATTTGCTGAAGAACTACCTTTATTGGTTGATTCGTGAGGACCGTTATGGTGTGCTCCTGAAAGTAAGGTCGAAGCCTTCTGACAGCAATTAGAAGAGAGTAAGCTAATTTCTCTAGCTTAGAATACCTGATTTCTGCATTTCTTAGGACTCGACTTATGTAGTAGACCGACTGCTGTATCTTCACTTCCTCCTTGACTAGGACTGCTGCCAAGACTACCGGAGAGACCGCTAAGTACAAAAATAATTCTTCTTTAGATTCGAATTTTGCCAGCAATGGAGGTGAGGTAAGATAGTTTTTGAGCTCCTCAAATGCCTGTTGACACTCCGTCGTCCAGTAAAAATTTTTTAATTGCTTGAGAACTTGAAAGAAGGGTATGCATCGCTCAGCCGATCTAGAGATGAAGTGATTTAGGGATGCCACTTTTTCAGTTAAGCATTGAACTTCTTTGATTGTCTTTGGAATAGTCATCTCTTGAATGGATCAGATTTTCTCTGAATTTGCTTCAATCCCATGCCTCAACACCATAAACCTCAGAAACTTCCTAGAGGCATACCAAAAGTACACTTGGTCAGGTTCAGCTTCATCTTGTGCTTCCTGAGTGTACTGAAGATCTTTTCAAGATCAATAAGGTGGTTTATAGAAGCTTGACTTTTGATGAGCATGTCATCTACATACACCTCCATATTACGGCCGATCTACTTCTTGAAGATTTTGTTGACCAGGCGCTGGTACGTTGTCCTAGCATTCTTGAGCCTAAAGGACATAATTCTATAACAGTAAAGACCACGGTTAGTAACAAAAGCAGTTTTCTTCTCATCATCTGGTGCCATCCGTATCTGATTATAGCCAGAAAAGGCATCCATGAAGGTGAGAAGCTTATGGCCCGAGGTTGCATCTACTAGTTAATCAATCCTGAGAAGAGGATAGCTATCTTTTGGGCAGGCCTTATTCAGCTTTTTAAAGTCTATACACATTTTTCACTTGTTATTTGTCTTTTTGACGAGGATCATATTTGAGATCCGGATCGGATAGTTGACTTTTCGGATGAATCCAGTTTTGAGGAGCTTGCCTACTTCTTCCATAATTGCTTTTTGTCTCTTCGGAGCGTGGCTGCGTAGTTTCTCCTTTATCGATCGAGACTTCGGATCGACGTCCAGCCGATGTTTCATAACTTCGACATCAATTCCTGGCATATCCGTTGGGGCCTAGGCAAAGACGTCCGCATTCCTCCTAAGGAAGGTGAAAAGTTACTTCCGAACCTTGTCCCCCAAGTTAGAGCCGATCTGTACAGTGTGCTCCGTATTTTCATCGTTCAAGGGTATGGATACGATCCTCCATAGGCTCACCTCGCTCCTCAGTAAGGTCATCTCGAACATCCAACCTATCAATAGGATAAAGGTCGGATTGTCCTTTCTTATGCAGAGCGATTGAGTAGCAGTGTCTTGCCAGAGCTTGATTTCTCCTAACCTCTCCGATCCCATAACCCATCGAAAACTTCATCTTCAAATAATAAGTTGATACCACCATCCGAAGTGCATTTAGATCAGGTCGACCGAGAATAGCATTATAGGCGGACGGAGTCCTTATGACTAAAAAGTCGATCCATGCCTTAGCCAGTTTCGAACGTTGTCCCACAGTCATGGCCAAAGTTATTATGCCCTCCACTAGTACAGTATCACCAGTGAAGCCCATCAATGGGGAGTTCATAAGCCCCAAGTGGTTATCAAGTAGGGATATTTTTGAGAAGGCATCGTAAAATAATATATCGGTCGAGCTTCCATTATCTATCAAAATACGGCGTACATCGTAATCGGTAATATTTAAAGATATTACAACCATGTCACTATGGGGGAATTGGATCTCCTAAGCGTTTGCCTCAATGAAGGTTATGGGTTCTTCAGTTCTCTGTCTCTTCACTGATCCCTCGGATCCGCTGGCTTCTCCTTGCCGAAGTCCCCTCGAGATCATGTTGATGATGTCGAAAGGTGGTCGATCTTCTTGTTGATCCTCCTCTCTTGGTGGCTCAGGCTGCGATAATGCTCTCGACCGATCTTCCCATCTTTCAGGCCATTGCCGCAGAAATCGGCCTAATCTGCCTCACCTGATGAGCTCCTCGATCTCATCCTGGAGTTGGATACACTCCTCAGTGTCGTGACTATGATCACGATGATAAAAGCAGAACTTGTTAGAATTGCGCTTGCTGAGGTGAGAGCGCATCCTTTCTGACCTTGACAGTTGCTCCCTTATTTTCATCAGCACTTCGATCTTAGGAGCATTGAGAGGGGCGTAATTGTGAAATCTTCATTGGAGGAAACTTTGTCGTGCCCTTCTGTCCGGACTTCTCTATCTCCGAGTTCGGGAGGAAGTTCGAACTTGCTTTCATTCAGAGAAAGTTCGGGAGCATGGCCTAACTTCACTCGACTTTTCTTCCTCGATGGGGCCGTCCAGCTCATCGATTCACCACCTACCAAGGGCTTCATCGTCCTTGGCTTTGAAGGCCTCTTCAGCTCGGGCGTAACCTTCAGCCCAAGCTAGCAGATCAGCAAAGTCTCCGAGGTACTTCTTCTCTAGGGAGAATAATAAATCATTCTTCTGGAGGCCATCCTTAAGTGCGGTCATTACGACTGATTGATCCAGATTTTGGACTTCCAAGGCAGCGGCATTAAATCGGATAACATAAGCCTGGATGGATTCTCTCTCTTTTTGCTTGATATTTATTAAGGAATCTGAACCTCGACATGGATGTCTGCTGCTGACGAAATGAGCAATGAACTGATGGCTCATTTGATCAAAGAAAAAAATGGTACCTGACTTAAGTACCGAGTACCAGTTTCTGATGGCTCTCTTGAGGGTGGATGGAAAAGTTTGGCATAAAATAGCGTCTGATACACCATAAGCAACATGATTGTTCGAAAGGCCTTCAGATGATCGATCGGATCGAAGGTTCCATCGTAATTCTCGAACTATAGGAGTTTGAAGTTCGGCAGAATTGATTTCTGCATGATCCTTTGAGAAAAAGGAGGGTCAGTATGAATATCATTATCGTGTGAGGAGGAAGTATGATGGAGCTCTTCAATTCATCGACTTATTTCTAGGAGTTTTTGATCCAGGAGATCTTCACGATTGTTGATCTCTAGGGTTTTCTAGTGGAATGGGCATGAAATTCCCCCCTGGGTTGAGTCATGGTCTGAGCATGGGTCTTCCATCCTCTGCTTTTCTTTTCCAAAAATCAAAGGCCAGATAGCCGAGATCGACTATTTTTGAATCGAATCACAAGGCTCTAGAGAAGCTTGTTCTGGCCGAGCTGGTATCGGGACCTACCGATGTATGGCTTGCATTATATCCATGAGACCATAAACCTGCTGGACCAGCAGGTTGAACTGCTCTGAATCCACTATGGCTACAAGTGGAGCTTGAGTTACCGAAGCTGGAGCGAAAATTGATGTATCTAGATGGAATCTGACTGCAGAGGCCGTTGATCGTCGGATCGAAGCTTTCCTGGAAGACATTTTTTTTCTAGGAAGAACTCTAGATCGCTATTGAATACTCCTTTAAGATCAAGAAAATCTCAAGAACAGAGGGGCCCTTCCTCTAGCGCCAATTCTTTTGGTGCAGAATTTGGTTGACGTCGGATCGAACTGGAGTCAAGAAAAATAAGATCGCCGTCGGTGATCTGCAAAATAAAATTTCATCCGGAGTCAAAGTTGGTGGCTCCGGTAGGATCCTCCGACAGTCAAGTTAGCTCTGGCCAACAGAAATGGAGTGCTCAGTATGAAGTTCGGCAGAGTTTCAGAAAGAAGAAGAAAGCTTAGAGAAAACGTATCTGAGGATTCCTTTTTATAGACAGAGCCTGTTGTAATTGCCTTGATTAATGACTGTCGTAACCGTCCTTGATAAATAACAATCGTGATTGTCCTGATAAATGACAATCATAATTATCCTAATGAATGATGTTCGTGATTGTCCTGATAAATGCTGATTGTAATCTTTCAATAATGGGATCGCCTATAGGAATTCATTTGAAGGAACAGTCCAGAAGGAGTTCAGCTTCTATAGAAATCCGACTGCTAGAGGAGTCCGAAAAGAGTTCGACTTCCGTAGAAGCCCAGCTGCTGGAGGAGTTCGAAAGGAGTTCGGCTCTCGTAGAAGCCCAATCTCTGGAGGAGTCTGGAAGGAGTTCGGCTTTCATAGAAGGCCGACCGCTGGAGGAGTTCAAAAAGGGTTCGACTTTCGTAGAAGTTTGGCTGCTGGAGAAGTTTGGAAGGAGTTCGGCTAAGTTTGGCCACTGGATAGTTCGGACACTAAATGAATCCGATTCACATACTTAATTATTTTCTTATTTTATTTTTTTTTTCTTTTTATCGTAATTCATCGATACTAGATCCTTAACAAGTGGTATCAGAGTAGCTAATATTCCAATAGATTAGTATCAAAGCCAGACAGTACTAAAGTGCAAATTGTAGCAGTGAATAGAGACTGAAGAATATGCAGAAGACAAGTGCAATCAAGATGGAGATCAACAGGATCGATGGAAAGGATAATTTCTTCTTATGGCAAGCAACGATAAAGGATGTCCTCATCCAACATGGGTTGATCGATGCTTTTTTGTTCGATAAGATGCCAACTACCACAGAGGTAAAGAATTGAAAGCGGATCTAGATGCAGACGGTGAGCATAATTCGCTTGTACCTAATGGATGATGTCGTGATCCATGTACTTGACGAAACTTCCTCGACAGCGCTGTGGTCAAAGTTTCAAAAGTTGTACATGGTGAAGTCACTCACCAACATGTTATTTCTTTAAAGTAGTTCTACCAGCTACGGATGGATGAAGGCTAGAGCGTGCGGAAACATCTATCCAACTTTCAAAAGATTCTCATCGATCTCCTCAGTGTTGGCAAAAAAGTTGAGAAGAAGATCAGGACGTTGGTCTTGCTAGGGTCGCTTTTTTCTTTGTATGAATCCTTAGTGACTGCTCTTCTAGTGAAAAAAAATACCATCAAGATGGATGAGGTTACTGCAGCGATACTCCAAAATGAGATTCTCAGGAAGGAGAATCCATCTTCGAGCTCAGATGGCGGCAGCAAAACTTTGATGATTTTCGAAGAAATAGAAGGTAGTAGACAGAGCAATAGAGGATCACGAGGAGAATGATCCAGATTTAAGATGAGGGATCAAAGCAAGATAAGATGCTATAGGTACAATAAGTTGGGACATCGAATCAAAGATTGCCTATAACTCAAGGATCGAATGAGGACTACTATAGCAATGGCCAGTAGCGAGTCAGAGGATGATGTTTTGGAGATATCTGATGAGGTATCTACTTCTTTCGATTAGTGAATTTTAGATTCTGCATGCACATATCATGTTTGTTATAAAAAAAAGCAGTTTGACTCCCTAGAGAGCAGTGAGGGTACTCTTTATCTGCTGGATCGAGCTGTGTGATTAAAGGCATCAGAATGATCAACTGGAGGACACATGATGGTACAATGAAGAGATTGAAAAAGGTTCGATATATATCCAATTTTAGACGAAATTTTATCTCATTGAGCAAACTAGATTCAAATGGCTACAAGTAGGTAGCTGATGATGGAATTCTGAAGGTCATGCACGATGATAGGATGATAATAAAGGGAAAGAAGTCCAGTGCGAGGTAGTGGAGCTTCAAGAGCTAGAAGGAGCCCAGTATGAGATGGAACTTTAGATGGAGGTGGATCAGGCACGAGATTGAAGACTCGGAAGGACGAGAGGCGAGGTTGCAGAGTGAAGTTCGTATTGCAATAAGAGACTTCTCTGAACAGATCTTTGGTCAGAGTGGATACAGTCCATGATGGAGGTAGGATCGAGCGGCTTAGCTCGACTCTCATGTTTGCCCATCCATGATCAGCAGGCGTGCTTTAGGACATGGGGGCAAGACGGATCACAAACTCTCAAAGTCAAGTGGAGCCCGAATGTCGAGTCGAGGTGGAGAATGTTAAAATTTGATGCCTCGAATTTGATCCACAATAGAGAAGAATTAGTATCAGCAAGCTGTCGAGCTGGCTCAGATACGGGATCGAGCCTACTCGAGTTGAGATCAAGCCAGTGCGAACCATAACCGAGCCAGTCCTCTCAGACAGACAAAAAGCAGGAGTTCGAACGAGATGCAGTCGAGCCAGCTTGACTCTTGATCAGGTGAGATACATTCGAGCCAGCTCAACTCCTGACCGAGCCGGCTCAATGAAAACGAACAGAACAGGATGAGGTTTTCTATTTGGACTCAGATTGTGATTAATCCAAGGGGTCTACGGAAGTTGCGCATGGACCATAGGATCCAACAGCCATGGAGGGTTGCGATCATGATTTGAAGGTTGAAAAATATTTTAAAACTCCATCAAAGTCATGTTCGACTCATATTAGGAGAAAGAGTCATGTTAGAACTCTCACAACTTGCTGAGAAGAGGATTCTCATTCTATTTAAAGAGTTGAAGTGCTGTGGAGCAGTAAGATGGCACGTGTGGCATGAGAGGCACGTAGAGAGGCTCAGGCATCGAGAGGAGCTTGGTAGAGCATCGAGTACATACAGCCCATGAAAGAAAGAAGCAATAGGTGCATGGTATCCGGCGAGGAGACTGTGAGGGTAGAGTATCTTGTAGCTTCTGAGGGTATCCTTGAGATTTTAAGAGAACTTTTATGAGGGTAGCTTCTAGTTGAGAGAGATTTATGTATGGTGAGTTAAGAATTGGTGTTTTCCTCTTGTACTTATTTTTTCTTTCATAGTGAAGCTTTGCATGCCCTATGGAGGCAATCCACGTACTTGATTAGTTTCTTTTTTTTTTTTTCATATCGTAATTCGTTGGTACTAGATCCTTAACAAATGGTATCGGAGTAGCTGATATCCCAATACTTTGAATGACTATTATTTACTGAAAATATGGTTACCTGTCTCAGCGACGAGCCATACAACTGATTAGCCATGCAAGGAATAGAAAAGCTATAGAGAAAATGGAACCAAGAAACAAGCCAATATTCTCAACATAAATAAAGGAATAACCATTATATTGCAAGCACTATCATTTTACTCGCATATAAAAGTTTCCTAACATTTTATTTTTCAATCCCGTGTATCTTTGAAAGTTATGAAATTACGTATGCTAAGCTAACCATTGCTTGCACATGTCAAGGACAGGTAGTGCATTTGCATGCAAAGCCTGCAAGATTAGTGGAAAGCATAAAAATTAAGTTGGGTATGTGGGATGAAAAACTAGGTCACATTTATTATCTTAAGAAAGATATGCTAGAATAATCCTAAGGAGTGGAGGTAGTAATGTAATGTAAAACTGAGAGAATATGGCATTTGCCATGCAAAACACTAACCAAAAGGAGAAGCTATAGAACACTTCTGAGAAACACTATATGATGAATCAGATTGACCATGCAGCTTTATCTTGCATGAGATGTCAGTCAAGAAAAAGTTCGAGTCCCGTAAGTGTCAAGACTGGAGCAATTAATACCGAGTCCAATTTGTTGATCTGATTGGTGGAAAGCACAAAAGTTAAGGTGGGTATGAGGACGCACAACTTAGTCTCAGTCACAATCATCACCTTAAGGTATGCCCGAATACTTTTGAAGCCTCCGAGGCAGTAATATCATGTAAAACTGCAAGAATGTGGGATTTGCCATGCAAAACATCCACACACTTGTAACTTCTAAGTAACACTATATGATGAATCAGAGTGACTATTTAGCTTTATCTTGCATGAGATGTCAGCCAGGAAAAAAATTCGAGTCCCATCCATCTCAAGCAATTAGCATCGAGTCCGATTTTTTTATCTGACAGCAGCAAGGCAATCATAACATGCAGAAGGTTTAGAGGCATCTGGTATTTTTGAGGAAGAACAGAGAATTTTGCAAATCCTAAAATAAACCATAACGATCTCAGTCCATATATATATATATATAGGTGGTCAAGTGCTTTCAGTTCCTTCCTTTTCTGATAGAAAAAAACAATATTCAATTTCCTTCAGTTTTTTCCTTTTCTTGGAGCGAGTGTATTTCTAACTTGCAAGTAATACAGAAATCCTGTTAAATTGTAACATTTGTTTTTCAACTTTGATTGCTCGATAACATGGTAGCACAAAAGGTCATCGATCAATGTCCAGCTACCAGGTGAAACTGTAGAAAATAAAGGAACATGATGATGATATGAATTTTTATAGCATATGTAATCGTCGTAGAAACACCAACCTGACGGGCCACATATCGAACATCATCCACACTTCCACTTCAGGATGCTATCTGGAAAGCGCTCGTCAGATGACCATGCAGACCACACATGCATAAAGTTTCCAGAAAGAACTGTAAGATACGTATCAAGCTATATTCAGGAGAAATATTTCTTCAAGGCTCCAAGAGCATGCTTTTGATATATGCTAGCATACAAGCATGTCCAATTGTGAGCTAGGAGAAAAGAATGTTGTTTAGAGTTTAAAGCCAACTGATACAAGACCATAACTGCATCGCAATCCAACCTTGCTTTCTTCCTTATATATCTCAAAGAATAGATATGACTAACAAGGGAGAGTGAAAAGTGAGTCTTGATTAGAAGATTGTTTTGGTTATCTAGCACAAGAAGTATATGCTAGAAAGACGGAGGGCAGGCAATGAGGGGGGTGTTGAAGCAGAATGACTTGTGTGCGTTTACACCTGCCTTCTATTACTCTTGTATCCATGTTTTGTCTTATGAAATCTTGAATGCATATACACCAATCATAACATGCAATTCAAACAAGAGGGTCGAGATGTCCATGAAAGAAGACAGCTTGGGAAGATTGATTTGTGTTAAGGGGGGAAAAGAAAAAAAAGGGTCTCTTATATGTCATATCAGCATACTTCTCAAAACATTGAAGCACTTCTCCAAGCCCTAGAAAATGGTTTGAATGAAACCTATCTGATGGTTTGACCATAACAAAATGGATACTCATATATACTGAGAAATGCTTTAAAGAATTCCTTCTGTTTGGTAACCATTGACAAAGAAAGATTGATATAAACGATCGAAAATGATGGGGTGGAGCTAGTTAATTGTGCACAGGTTTAGAGAGACCGAGTGGAAGGGATAAGATTTCAGAATCAGTTTCGAAGTACTTGAGCTCAAAGAGATATGCCGAGATATGGGCAATTTTACCTGGGTGGCTATGAGAAGACCAAGACCAGTAACAAGCAAAAGATAATTGGAATAACAAGAAAGAACAGATTGCAATCCTTCATGCCATACTGTCGTGTGAGTGAAGCAAAATTGGTAGTATAGTCGAAAGCATCTATAAGCTGACCGTCACCACTTGGATAACTTAAAGATAAATGAATTCCTTAAAAAATTGAGACTTCTATGAATAAAAAACTCTTATGCTCTAGTCCGAGATTTACATAAGCTACAGAAGACGATGAAGAATGCAAAGGAAAGCAAATTACAAATTCAACAATGGAGCACAACTCAAACCGGGGCATTGAACATATAACTAGCATTCCTAACAACAAGCCAGACTTGAGCAAGTTGACCTCACATGCTTGGCTCAATCCCCCAAGATAGGCTTAAACTCAAGATGGGCTGAGGAGATTATGCCCAAGCTCGAGTTGCTTGGCTCATAGACTGGAGGGCGACCATTCTGTCTTCTCAACCCAAAAATGGAAGAAGTGTGGTGGTGTGCCAGCATGAGGAGCTCAGGGTGGAGAAGAAGGTGAATATTGGCCAGCATTGTGGTGAGGTTGGCAACAGGAGAGAGAGAGAGAGAGAGAGAGAGAGAGAGAGAGAGAGAGAGAGAGAGAGAGAGAGAGATGGACGTTAGGGATAGAGGTGCTTTCGTTCTTTCCACCTCTTGATCTCAACCATTGGATTTGATCCAAGAGCTACAATCATCGAGATAAAATATATCAACTTTTTTAGCCATTGGACATTGACCTAATGACTTAGAAAATAGGATCACTTTTATAGAATAAATTTAAAAAATAAATAAAATAAGTATAATATAAACATATAATTTATATTATTTTTAAATATTTGAGCTATAGGGAGTTGAACACAAGAAGCTTGGGTCCAGCTCCTGCCTTTGCATATTTCAAGCTCACAACTTTCCCCGATGTTTGACTTTTTTGCTAGCTAAATTAGATTCTTTCAAAAATTGAAAGAATTCTCTGAATAAGATGTAATGTATATGTTTTGTGACAGATCAACTTAACTTGGAGCACTTCCAGGTTATTGTCAGATTGCGGCAGGCAAGGAGAATCTGACAGGAGATATGTTTTTCAGGCTATAATTGTAATTACAACTAATATATAAAAAAAATATAGACCACAGTCATTTTAGTACCTACTGCACCTAAAGGACCTAATTGACTACGAAAGGATGGGATATCCAACTCCAAGATGGCATTTAGAGTTCCCTGCAACACGATAGACTGCATCCTCCATCTGGAAAGAACTGTTAGACAAGTTATTTTCTGTAGCAAAACAGTGAAAAGCTAGCCAAAGTCAACATCTCCAAAACAAAGCCAGCATGATAAGAACATATGGACTGAAACACGCGCACTTAAGCTAGAAGCGGTACAGCATCTTGTGATGCATGGAGCAGCAACATAATGTAGATGCCTTACATCTTTACTACATCTGGCGGGAGCAGCAAATTGTATAGTATCCTGACTCCTGCCCCTCTCAACCACAACTGTTCCAGTCGAGCAATAAATTTTTAGTCACAATACTCACAACAGCTAGTCTAAAGAAGGTTCTCAACCTCAGGTCTAGCCCTTCCACACAGATTCCAACCCTCTTCTAGCTGGCCTTAATTTGGTCTTCATATATATATATTCAGAAGACCGTTCTATTTAATTGGTTCTGCTTCATCTCTTTTCACCATTTTTAAGCTTTATCCAGTCTGTTATTCCATCCTTTGTTAATTTTCTAAACAAGCATGTATATATCTACCTATC
Organism: Cocos nucifera; assembly: GCA_006176705.1. Taxonomy (NCBI): domain Eukaryota; kingdom Viridiplantae; phylum Streptophyta; class Magnoliopsida; order Arecales; family Arecaceae; genus Cocos; species Cocos nucifera. The sequence continues at coordinate 595,350 of QRFJ01000121.1, read as the reverse complement.
CCATGAAAAGCTTCTACAAGAAGCAGTAGCACAATCCAACATGAGCAGGACAAAACGGACAGGCCAAAAAGCCAAAATTCAACTTTCACTAACTTTTTTTTTATGCTTTCTTTTGACCATCATCTCTTCTGGACTCTAATTCAATTGAACCGCGCTACTTTGTGAAAGTATCATAAGATCCTCCGTGATGCTGAAACTGTACTCAAAATCCCATTGATTTTTTTATTTAGTGAAGCATTTATTGAATAGTTTTGCTCTAAGAATTGATATTGATAATTTCAAAGCATTTGAGGGGATTACTAATGAATTTAACTTGAAAAAAAACTTTTTGTATTTCAGGAGCAAAATCATAATTTTATCAAGTTTTGATCTGAGAGCCTCAAGAGCAAAAATAGAAGATTTCTGATCTTTTAAAGGCAGTCCCATAATTTTTTGATGCATATTTTAGGAGAAAATCAAGTTTGAAGCAAAAGGATCGACCTCTATATCTACCTCGGCTAAAACGGCCTATTTGGCACACTGTTTCCGTGCCAAGGATCGACCTCTGCTGTTCCGAAGGCCAAAAATATAGAACAGTTGATTTTTTGGATTCTGCCTCAGAGGTCGATCCATGAGTCGACCCCTGTCACGAAAATCTTCTGTAATGGCTAGTTTTATCCTATTTTGGCAGCTTTTAATGATTTTTTTAAGGTCTCCAACGGCTACAAATCTTATCCAGGATTCTCTCCTCCATTCATTAAAGATTTAAAAGGCTATAAAAAGATAAGAACATAAGAAATTTCATGAATTCAATTCAGTCCTAAGCAAAAATCATCTTCAAGCAAAGAAGCTTTCGTTTCAAGTTCACCAACCTTTCAAGAGCTCATTCAAGTCTCCAACAACCTTAAAAAAAATCAGAAAAGCTTCCTCTATTATTGTATAAAGTATTCTTAAGATTTTATTTGCTCATTAAGGAAGCTAAACTTGTATTTGATTGTCATTAACTCTTATACTCTGCTTTATTATTTTGATTCAAGTTTTGGAGGGTTCCAAAACTTGGAAAGATTGATCCGAGCCTTAAATCGGAGTGTGTAGGGTTGGCTTGTATCCAAAAAATAAGTATGCTAGCTTGGGATAGCTAGGGTTGGAGGTACCGATGTTGTATTTTGGTTGAATACGTTTGGTGGTTTTGAATTCCCAAGTAGGAGCCTGGGGAGTGGATGTAGGTGCAAAGAAAGTACCGAACTACTATAAATCTTACTTGTTTGTGGTGTGCTTGGTATATTTCTTTCCTTAGTTTGTTAAATTCTTTCTCTTAAATCTTTTATATTTTCATCTAACCTAAATCGCTTTACACATACGACTTGCATATCATCATTCAATCTTGATATCTTTAAATTAGCTTTAAAATCTTAAAAATCCAATTCACTCCCTCTCTTGGATTGTATAGCTGGGCAACAAGTGGTATCAGAGTCTGGTGCTCTAGTCCTACTTTGATTTAACCATCAAAGAGCTAAAGACTATGGCAACCCAAGTTAGTATTTCTCTAGCCGAGGGACAGTCCACAAACCGACCTTCACTTTTCAATGGGTCAAACTATACCTATTGAAAAGCTCGAATGAGAATATTCATATAAGCACTTGACTGTGATATGTGAAGTATCATAGTTAATGGACCACACATACCCACTAAGATAATTGATGATATGGAATCAACCAAACTCGAAAGAGAATGGGATGAGATTGATAAAAAAATGGCTCAACTCAATGCAAGAGCCATGAATATTTTATATTGTGCTTTAGATCCTAATGAATTTAATCGTATTTCAATATGCATATCGGCTAAGAAAATATGGGATAGATTAGAAGTAACTCATGAGGCACTAATCAAGTTAAGAAGTCAAAAATTAACATACTTATGTACAAATATGAACTTTTCAAAATAGAGTATGATGAGTTAATAACTAAAATATTTACTAGATTTACAAATATTATAAATAATCTTAAAAGTCTTGGCAAGTCTTATTCTAACAATGATCTTGTGAGGAAGATTCTTAGATCTTTACCAAGAACATGGAAGGCCAAAGTGATTACAATCCAAGAAGTCAAAGATCTGAATGTTTTATCCTTAGAGGAGCTTCTAGGATCACTAATGACACACGAGCTAAACATGAAACAACATCAAGAAAAAGATGTCAAGAAAAAAAGATAATAGCCCTTAAATCTACCACTCAACAAGATGAGAAATTCGATGAAAAGAAAGATGAAGAACAAGATGAAGAAATAGCTCTCATCATAAGAAAGTTCAAAAGATTTTTAAAGAAAAAATAAAGGATAAAGAAGAGGCCACCTACCAAAGAGGAGCATAGTAAGGAAAAGGATAGGGAGCAGCCCCTTATTTGCTATGAATGTAAGAAGCTGGGACACTTTAGATCTGAATGTCCTCAACTTAAAAAGATTTTCAAGAAATATAAGAAAAAAGCTATGGTGGCAACATGGAGTGACAGTGACGACTCAAACTCCGAAGAGAAAGAAACTCGTAAACAAACCAACCTGTGCCTTATGGCACATGAAAATAAGGTGTGTCTTGCATCCAAAGAAGAAAATCGAAGATGGTATCTTGATAGCAGATGCTCATGTTTGATGCTAAAAATGGAGGAATGGTTACTTTTGGAGACAATGACAAAGAAAAGATTATTAGTATAGATAACACTGGTATCACTTTCTCCAAGTATATTGAAAAAATTTTATTAGTAGATGGTTTGAAATACAATCTCTTAAGCATTAGTCAGCTTTGTGATAAGGATTACAAAGTTATTTTTGAATCTTCATTATGCATTATAACTAGTCCCAATGATGATGATATTAAGTTTGTTGGACATAGATATGGTAATGTTTATATGGTAGATTTGAATGATCTTTTTATGATAAATATGCAATGTCTAGTAGCTATGAATGCCAAAATTAATGAAACTAATTGACTTTGGCATCGTAGGCTTGCACATATTGGTATGTATTCACTTTCAAAGCTTATCAAAAAAAAATTAGTTATCGATTTACTAAAATTAAACTTTAAAAAATATAAAATTTATAATGCATGCCAACTAGATAAACAAACTAGAGTTTCATTCAAATCTAAGAACATTATTTCAACTTCTAGACCATTGAAACTATTGCACATGGATTTATTTGATCCTATAAGAACAACAAACTTAGATGAAAAATGTTATGATTTTATAATTATTGATGACTACTCATATTTTACATGAATTTTTTTTTTGGCACACAAAGATAAAATTTTTTATATTTTCTCAAAGTTTTACCAAAAAATTATAAATAAAAAAAGATTTTCAATTCAAAGCATTCGAAGTGATCATGGAACTGAATTTGAAAATCAAGACTTTAAAAAATTTTGTGATGAAAAATGAATAAGCCATAATTTTTCGGCACCTAGGACATCTCAACAAAATGGGATGGCAGAAAAGAAATATAGGACTCTAGAAGAAATGGTCCGTACCATGCTATGTGAAAGCAACCTCCCAAGATATTTTTGGACGGAAGTAATTAACATGGTATGTTACATTTTAAATCGTGCTCTAATCAGACCAATTTTAAAGAAAACATCTTATGAGCTTTGAAAAGAAAGAAAATCTAACATTGCATATTTTCATGTTTTTGGTTGTCGATGTTTTGTTTTGAACAATGGTAAAGAAAAACTAGAAAATTTGATGCAAAATTCGATGAAGCTATTTTTCTTGGTTATTCCTCTTTTAGTAAAGCTTTTAGAGTATTTAATAAAAGAACCTTAGTAGTAGATGAGTCAATACATATTATTTTTTATGAGACTAATAATTTTCCATCAAAAAAAAGTGAGGATATTGATGAGCAGATCCTCTTATAGAAGGGATGAAGGAGATCATCCTAAAGGATTCAACAATTTAAAATGAAAAGGATCATGAAGACAAGCAAGAAAATGAGGGTGAAGGACAACAAGAACAACCTCGAGGTATAAATGATCTTCCAAAAAAATAGAAGTATGTTTACAATCATTCCAAAGAACTAATTATTGATGATCCTACACATGAGGTAAAAACTCGCTCTTCACTTAGAGATGCATACAATCATTTTGCATTTATTTCTCATTTTGAACTTAAAATCATAGATGAAGCCGAAAAAGATTATAATTGGATAAATGCAATGCAAGAGGAACTTAATCAATTTGAAAAAAATAATGTATGGACCTTAGTATCAAGACATAAAAATCATCCAATAATTGGTACAAAATGGATATATAGAAATAAATTGGATGAAATTGAAAATGTAATTAGGAATAAAGCAAGATTAGTTGTAAAGAATTATAATCAAGAAGAAAAAATTGATTTTGATGAGATCTTTACACCTGTTGCTAGACTAGAAGTAATTAGACTTTTACTCGCTTATGCATGCTTTATGAATTTTAAGTTATTTCAAATGGATGTTAAAAGTGCTTTCTAAATGGATATATTGCTGAAGAAATTTATGTAGAACAACCTTCCGATTTTGAAAATCATGCTTTTTCAAATCATGTTTTCAAATTAAATAAAGCATTATATGATTTAAAACAAGCACCTAGGACTTGGTATGAAAGATTAAGTAAATTCTTGCTTAATAATAAATTTTTAAGAGAAAATATAGATACAATCTTTTTCATTAAAAGAGATCATGATGACATCTTAATAATACAAATATATATTGATGATATTATATTTGGATCTACTAATAAAACTTTATGTCAAGATTTTGCTAAGTTTGTGTAGAAAAAGTTCGAGATGAGTATGATGGATGAACTAACATTCTTTCTTGGATTTCAAATCAAATACAAAAGAAGGGATCTCCATCATCTAAAGCAAGTATACAAGAGAGCTACTTAAAAGATTTGGGATGGAGAGCTCCAAAATCATTAGTACACTCATAAGTCCATCATGTAAGCTTGACAAGGATGAAGGAGGTAAAAGTGTTGATATAAAGATTTATAGAGGCATGATAGGTTCTTTATTATATTTAACTGCTAGTAGATCAGATATCATGTTTAGTGTTTGTTTATATACACGATTTCAATCTAATCCAAAAAAAAAATATTTAAATACTATAAAAAAATATTTAAATATCTAAAAAAAATTCAATCCATAGGTTTATGGTATTCTAAGAATTCATCAATCGATTTAATTGGATATTCAGATGTAGACTTTGCTGGATGTAGATTAGACAGAAAAAGCTTTAGTGGAATTTGCCAATTCCTAGGAGTTAACTTATTCTCTTGATTTAGCAAGAAGCAAAATTTGGTAGTATTGTCTATGGTCGAGACCGAATATATTGCAGTCAAAAGTTGCTATGTATAAATCTGATGGATTAAGCAACAACTTAAGAATTTTGGCATTAAACTAAACAAAATTCTAATAAGATGTGATAATACTAGTGCCATAAATCTATCTAAGAATCCAATCCAACACTCTAGATCAAAATATATTGAAATTAGACATCATTTTATAAGAGAGCATGTTCAAAATAATAATATAATTCTTGAATATGTTTCTACTGAAAAATAATTGACTGATATTTTCATTAAGGCTTTAAGTGAGGATAAATTTTATGAAATTAGAAGAAAATTAAAAATTCTAGATCCTTTTGCTTAAATATCTTTTTTTTTATTCCAACTTATTCTCTACTAATATTTTTGGATCAATCCTTGAGACTTAATTTCATTACTTTAAATTAAAAATTATCCATCCTTCTTATCGACTATAAGAAGAAAAATTATTTTTAAACTTAATAAGAAAAATTATGGATAAATAATTATACTTTACTTGTCTTATGGATTTATTTGAGTATTCTAATGATTTTGATCATTTGATTTATTTTAAGCAACTATTTATATTTTACATATTTTAATCATATTATTATTTTTTAAAAAATTAATTAGTATCACAAAATCATTTTTGATCTTAAAAGAGGATTATTGATGAATATTTATACCTTGTTCAGATTGATTAATTTTAAAAAATAAATTTAAGAAAAATACTCTATTTAAGTCTTTTGATATTGATTTCAAGCAAAATATTTTGAAAAAACTATTAAAATTAAATATTCAAAGAGGACTTTAGTTTTTAATCAATTGATATCAGACAGCTTAACATTTATCTTATATTTTATTGATCTTAAAAAATATATATATATAAAAAAAAAAGAAGAGATGATTCCTGAAAAATTGAATATATCTTATAATTTACTTTAAATGATCTATTTAAAATATTTAATCTTTAAAATATTTCATCTCTCTTAAATCTTTGAAGTTTAAAATAATTTTATTTAATATATTTATTTTATTCAAAAAATAAAAGATGTGTTTTTAATCCATATTGTTCATAAATATTTTTTTTTAAAAAAAGAAAAGATATTCATTCTAAATTTATTGTATTCTTTCAAAATAGAAAAGAAAAGCTAAAAGATAAATTTATCCAATAATAATTATGAAAAAAAGGGAGAGAAAATATTATGTGATGAATTTTTTGATATTTATTCTTAAAAAATAAGAAGAAAGATATTTATTTGTTAAATATTATCTAGTTAGTCTTGACTGAATATTCTAATTAATTTGAGTTAAGAATAATAAATTTTGATTATTTTATGATCCTTTTAACTTAAATCTTCATGTGATTATTCAGTTTAAATTCAATTGATTTGATTATCAAATCATTTTTGATAACTAATTGAAGTTAAAACTAATTTGAAATATATTCTCACTTTAAATAAATTAATTTTAATACATACTTCTAATTTTGAAACTCATTTAAAAATATAAATATAATATAAAATTTTTAATGTGCCTTTATAAATCTTTGTAAAATCATTTTTGCTCTAATACTATCTTTATTTTGCCCGATATATTTTCGATATATATCTTTTTGGAGTTTAATTGACTAAAATTTATTTTAAATAATAATAATAATAAATTAAATATTGTACTTGATTTTACTATTAAAATTTTTGAAAAACTCTAATCCTCTTAAAGCTTAAAAGTACATACTTAAAAATCTATTCAAAGAATCATATTCATTCAAAAAAGAGGGAAGTCTTTAATATTTGAGGAGAGTTGATTCATTTAATTTGATTTAATTTTTTAATTTTTTATTTAATTTTTTAAATTTGATACATCTATCATCTGACACATCCCATCACATCTCTGATTTCTTATCTGATTCAGATGCTTTCAGCCATGATCTCTACTAGATTTAGTTTAGTAATCTTTGTATTAGATTATGATCCAGTATCTCTTAGTTGTTTCTATGAGTTATTGATCAAGTCATGATTGGTTATATTTTTTTTTTAGATCTAACTTATGGCATTGGTACTATTGGCTGCTTGGGTCATGGATAGTTATATCCATGAATTTTGTATGTTTTGATGGCCTAACTCTCATGAATGCTTTTGATACCTTTAGCACTTATATGTTTTGATGACTTGATGTTATGATTTATTGTGTATGGAATGATATCATTTGGATGTAAATATGTGTATATAAATATGATGATGTCATTTGAATGATGTGAAATATAATCTCTATGAATTAGCTAAAATTCTATTATGATATACTGTAAACACTATGTTGTATATAAGCTAATTAAAAGTTTTATTATAAACTCTTGTTCTAATAGAAAAACATATAGAATAATTTAAGGAGAAGACTTTTTCTTTTTGAATTTTAAAATCTCTTAAGATCTTACTTGATGATGTCAAAAAAGGAGAGTGGAGTAAATAAGATTAGGCTATAAGCAAAATTGAAGTAAAATTGACAAAAAAAATAAGTCAAATTCTTTTGCAAATAATTTGAATGTCTAACCATAAGTTATCTTCAAATTGCTCTTTATGCAATATTTATCAAATAACTGAATATGATATTCTAGTAAGTGATGTAGGATTCTACATGCTTTATTTTTGCTTATGCTCAAATATTTTATCATCATCAAAAAGGAGAAGATTGTTGCTCTAAGAATTGATTTTGATGATTACAAAGCATTTGAGGGGATTACTAATGAATTTGACTTAAAAAAAAATTATATTTTAGAAATAAAATCATAATTTTATCAAGTTTTGATCTAAGAGTCTCAAGAGCAAGAATAGAAGATTTCTGATCTTTTGGAGGCAGTCCCATAATTTTTTTATGCATATTTTGGAAGAAAATCAAGTTTAAAGTAAAAGGATCGATCCATAGGTCCATCCCTGCTGAAACGGGCTATTTGGCACGTTGTTTCTATACCAAGGGTCGATCCTAGAGTCGACCTCTGCTGTTCCGAAAGCTAAAAATATAGAACAGTTGATTTTCTGAATTCTGTCTCAGAGGTCGATCTCAAGATCGACCCCTATGCCAGAGGTCGACCCATGAGTCGACTCCTATGATGGAAATCTTCTGCAACGACTAGTTTTATCCCATTTTGGTAGCTTTTAATGATTTTTTTAAGATTTTCAACGACTACAAATCTTGCCCAGTATTCTCTCCTCCATCCATTGAAGATTTAAAAGGCTATAAAAAGAGAAGAACATAAGATATTTCATGAATTCAATTCAGTCTTAAGCAAAAGTCATCTTCAAGCAAAGAAGCTTTCATTTTAAGTTCACCAACCTCTCAAGAGCTCATTCAAGTCTCCAACAATCTTGAGAGAAATCAGAAAAGCTTCTTTCATTATTGTATAAAGCATTCTTAAGATTTTATTTGCTCATTAAGGGAGCTAAACTTGTATTTGATTGTAATTAACTCTTATACTCTGCTTTATTGTTTTGATTCAAGTTTTGGGGGGTTTCAAAACTTAAGAGGGTTTATCCGAACCTTAAATCGGAGTATATAAGATTGGCTTGTATCCGAAAAATAAATATGCTAGCTTGGGATAGCTAGGATCGAAGGTACTGATGTTGTATTCTGGTTGAATACGTTTAGTGATTTTGAATTTTCAAGTAGGAGCTTGGAAAGTGGATGTAGGTGCAACGAAAGCACCGAACCACTATAAATCTTGCTTATTTGTGGTGTAGTTGGTATCTTTTTTCTTAGTTTGTTAAATTCTTTTTCTTAAATCTTTTATATTTTCATCTAACCTAAATCGCTTTACATACACGACTTGCATATCATCATTCAATCTTGATATATTTAAATTAGCTTTAAAATCTTAAAAACCCAATTCACCCCCTCTTTTGGGTTGTATAGCTGGGCAACAAATAGTCATCAACAAAGGATAGAGTGCACAGCTAATTGCCATTTGCATGGGATTGTGACATGTTGCTTTTAGATTGTGACTTGTACTTGTTTATTGTGTCTATAAATTTAGTGATTCTTCGAAGCAAATATGGTTATTTGTGGAACCATTTCTGCTTTTGAAGTGAATCAGCCCCAGCTAATTTTCTTGTTAACAAAACTATAAGAACTATGCACTGCAACTTGGTTACAATTCTTCATCTTGGCTGGATAAGTGGATTGAGTGGACATGGAGCAAACCCAGATTAGTCATTTTAGTTACAGGTCCAAATATATCTTGGTTTCTAATCTTAATCTGATATTATCTGGAACAGCCCTAGATAGTTTAAATACTTCAGACTAATTAAAGCCATAAATTGAATGTCTCCATGTAGCAAGCAAATTAAGTAGAGATGGAGGCTTAAACATGTAAGACAATCCAGTTGCCTGACATTTTAACCCCAATCCAACTCACAATATTCTTGGCTCCCAAGAAAATTCTTAGCCAAGGTTTTAAATTTCGTGGGATAAAAGTGTCCCTATTTCTTCATGGAATAGGACACTCCACTATCCCATCCCATCCCATCCCGACAACTGTCCCAAGCATGTATCCGATGGATTCTCTATCTTTCTCTGCTCCTTCTATCCTTTCTTTCTTTCTTTCTTTCTTCTTTCTTCCTTCTTTTCTTTCTTTTCCTCTATCTCCCTTTCTTTCCTTTCCCTTTTCTTTCTTTTTCTTTTCCCTTCCTTTCTTTTTTTTTTTTTCATTTTTCTTCATCTTTTCTTCTATTTTTCCTCTTCATCATCTTTTCTTTCTTTCCTTTTTTTTCCTCTTTCTTTCTCTCGGATGGATTTCGGAGTCCCAAGCCCATCCCGATCCCATTTTCTCATAGAAATAGGATGAGATGGCCGGGACAGCCACCATGGACGTAAAACCCTATTCTTAGCAATATGATACATGCATACACATATCCATATTCTCTATGATATCTATGTAAATAGATATGTGCCATCCTGTCTTTTTTTACATTTTTGGTAAGACTTCTGTCGTGTTGCTTTTTGGGAGTAGTCATGTCCTTTATTAATGCATTTGAAGGATTAGAGTGTATATAGATATTTAGAGATTATTAGTTATGATCAAGTAACAAGAATGGAAGCAAGAAAAGAACTTGATCAGCACGATAATACATCTTATGTCACTTACTACTCAAAATGGCACAAAAGCAGAAAAAGCATGAGTACTAGAGATAGGTCAACCGTCAACACCATACTTCGCCATTCTCTTCTTCTAAGCAACAATATACCAATAGATCCAAAACAAGTCGTGATTTTGCATGAATTTTGAAGGCAAAAGGTTATAATTCAATAAAGATGTAAATGAAATTCTATATGCATTTTAAGGGACCAAGAATTCTGCAAGACCATGCTTAGGGAAATTTCACTTTTTATTATTCTGCCCAACCTCTAACCTCATACTGTCATGATAACCCACTTTATAAGGATATTTTATCTCTTCTTCTCACATTCAACATGGGAAAGAATTTCAAATTATGAAGAATTAAACATGCATTAAACTGATGTTAGCCAGACAAGATAAATCATGATCCATAAATTTATTCAGAAGATTTTTTTTCTAAACTTGCAAGGTTCAATAGGATGAGCACAAAATGAGCAAGATCATATAGCAGAATCTAAATGTATATCTACAATCAAACACAATTCAAGGCATATATTAAATAATAATGCACTTAACAGTATAACATGTCTACAAATCCTACTTCACAGAGCTTGCTAATAGTGTATAAGCCTTATTTAGCCAAGAAAATTATACATATCTGCACACGAAAAGCACACGGGAATTGGGTTCATAAGTTGAACAACAATATGCTCTGCTGAAAGCATCAGCTACCCATGCAGCGAGCTCAAGTGCTGCTTTATCTTCAGGAAGCAAGAAAGCCATAGAAAAATAATGTCATCAGAAATATCCGGAACAAACAAGAATATTGAATTCAAATTTCTTCTCAGCAATATATTAATATATATAGGAACATAATTACTAAATTATTTAGGGATTAAAGAAGACCATATAATAATTCAAGTTCTGTGTTACGAAAAGGTAAATTTGAGAAGAAATATCTGATTTTCAATAACAAAATCCAGGGGTGGGCATATTTTTTTGGATCTTCAGCTCTCAGCTACCTATCAATGAGCTTCCAAAACGGGTAGTTTTTATTAGACCACCTCAGAATATATGAGGACATCACCCCCGATGGCACAACTTTTGATGATGGTATAATTTTTGAAGCGGCACATTTTTTTGACCCTAGAAGGTTTCATAGGTTGTTGTATTTATTAGGAAATTGGAATCTATTAGTTTGTTAGGAATTAGTTATGAAGTTGAAGTTTGATAGAAATTTATTAGTAGATTGAGAATTTGTTAAAAAATTAAAAGATTGTTAGAGGCCTATAAATAAGACCATAAATTTAATTTTTTTTAAAAAAAAATTAAATTTTTGGAATGAAGAACTTAGGTTCTTTTCTATCATTTCTTAGGTTTCTCTCCTTCTTCCATCTCAGTAAGTCTTATGATGTTCTTATCTCTCGGCAGATTCTGTGCCATTCTTCTCAACCCCAATAAGTCCCGTGTTGCTCACCTCTGAAATATATTTTTTTATTTTTTTTCCTTCGTCTCCTCCGAAATGGACTTTTTCAACATCTCCCTCCTTCCTTTTTACCCCAACCCTCATCTATTTTATAGAAAAATTTCATAATTATCTCCTTTTATCCTAATTCGAAGTGACTTCTTTACTCACTCACGATCCTTCCCGCCATCTTATCCTGTATCAAAGTAAGTTTCTTCATCACAGGATCACTAGAAACTCAAACAGCTTACTGATATCCAAGCAATAATGAAAGCAAATATTTGTATTGCTAGAGCAGTGGATGCAAAAATTATTATGACACCACTTGCTTTGATACCACTTGTTGGGAAGATCTCTCGTGCGGAATACGGATCCTTCTAGATCAAGATTGGAATATCGGTGATCAAGGATTTACATACCGATATCGGACACCATGTTGGTTACTGATCGGTATGGTACGGTATCGATCCATACCATACCATACCGGTCCGTATGGTACCGTACTGTATTGATAATAAAAAATTTAAAAAAAATCTATCCAATGGCAAAAAAAATGGACCAAATCGGATTGAACCATACCGAACCATACTCGAACCGACAAAATCAAAAAATCAGTCAAAATCATCCCGATTTCTCGCCGATCTAGCTCGGTTCACCTTATACCAACTGGTTCAGTTCGATATGGTAAACCATGCTAGTGACGATATCAATATTGTAGTAGATAAGAAAAAAGATACAAAAAAAAAAATACAATCAAATACGTAAATTAGCCCAAGGATCATTTTCACGGAGCATGTAAACTTCACTATGAGAAAAGAAAAACTTTACAGGAGGAGATTATACTCTCTCAACTTTCATACATTAATTACTCTCTCTCAACAAGAAGCACAATTCCTTATAAATCACTCTCTCTAGGAGACCTCTTGTAGCACTGACTACTGCCTGGCAATTTGCCCGAAGCACCACTACTGCACCTCTACTCTTTGCTAACTACTCCTCTGATATGCCGATCTGCCATTGTCTACTGCCACTGCAATCCATAGGCCATCAAGGCCTTTCAAAGCCTTAAACCTCAATTAGAGTCGATTTACATCTCCTAATAGATTTCAAATCAACCTTTGGCTATTGGATCAAACTACAACATCTTAGAGCTATCTGATTGCGCGCTGCAACAAAAAACCAATCTAAAAAATCTCTATAGGCCGCATAAAGTAGCCATGAACCACTAAGGATTCATGAGGGAGGCGTGGATCACAGTGGACCGCACCGCTGGGCATGTGCTTGGGCCACGCCTAGGCCTCCCATGCTCAGCCTGCACCTATATGGGCCATGCCCTGCTATGGGCCGCAGGCTAAAATGGGTCTGGTGCGCTTATGGGCTTCTTTGTTATGGATTTTTCTATTGTCATGGATCAAATTCAAGGCATTTTTTCTAACAATCTCCATCTCGACTCGACATTTGGCCCCTATCTAACTCTGAGAGCTTCTGGATGATTTTGCCCCCATGTCCTAGGGCATAAATCTATCAACTTATGGACGGACAAACATGAAAGTCAAGCCAGACTGCTCGATCTTATCTCCATTATATGCTATGGCCTATTTGATCTGAGATCTGCTCAGGATAGCCTCCTGCAGCAATAGAAATTTCATCCTATGATGTTGCTTGTCATCCTTCCAAGTCTCTCATCTCATGCTCAATCCACCTACACTTGGAGCTCCATCTCACTTTAAGCTCTCACAGGCACCTGACGCTCCACCTCGCGCTAAGCATCCTACCAAGAACTGGTATCCTCCATACTTTCTTCCCATTAAGATAACTCTACTGCCATTACCTTTAGGATTCCATCATGAGCTCTCCAATTGTAGCTGCTTGAATCCAGTCTACTCACTGAAGTCAGATTTCTCATAAATCTGAGTATATATCGAACCTCACCTAATTTTTTTATTGCTCCATCATGTGTTTACAAGCTGACGATCCTGATACTCTTGATCGCACAGCTCAATCCATCTGGCAAATGAACAGTGCCTTCATTACTCTCTAAGAAGTCAAACAGCTTGTTTCTATAACAAATATGATACAAACATGCAGAATCTAAAATCCACTACTGAAAAGAAGTGGATACCTCATCAGAAATCATAAGTACATCATCGACCTCATCTATATCGCTATCTTGGACCGCCGTCGTAGTAGCCTTCGTCCAATCTCTGAGTTACGAGCAATATCTAACTCGATGCCTCAACTTATCATACTGATAGCATCTGATCTTACTGAAGTCTCTCGACTTGGACTTAGACCGCCCACCTTCTAATCCTCTACCACTTCATCTTCATCACTATCATCTCCGATCACTGCCAAAGTCGAGTTGCCATCTAAACTCGAAGCTCGATTCTTCCATCTGAGAATCCCATTCTGAAGAAGTGCAGAAGTAACATCTTTCATTTTGATGGTGCTCTTTCCCATAAGAAGAGCAGCCACCAAAGACTCAAAAAAAGAATGAAGCGATAAAAGCAAGACCAGTGCCCTAGTCTTCTCCTCAACCTTTTCACCAATGCTGAGGAGATCGATGAGCATCTTCTGAAAGTTGCTAAGATGCTCCTGCACGGTCTGTCTCTCACTTATTCATAGTTGGTAGAACTACTTCTAGAGAAAGAGAGCATTGGTGAGGGACTTTGCCATGTACATTTTTTCGAGCTTCGACCACGTCGCCATCAAGAAAATCTCGCTAAGCATATAGATTACTACATTATCTATCAAGTATAAGTAGATCGTGCTCACCTCCTACATCTATAGCCGCCTCCAATCTTTCATCTCCATGATAGCCGGCCTCTCCTTGCATAAGAGAGCATTAATCAACTTTTGTTAGATGAGCACATCCTTCATCCTTGCTTGCTATAGAAAAAAATTGATCTTTCCATCATATCAGTTGATCTCTATCTTGATTGAGCATATCTTCTCTATCTTCTTCAATCTCAATCAACACCGTCGTAATCCAAAAAAATCTAACACTCTAGGAATATAGCTCTAATACTAATTAAAGTGATACCACTTGCTCTCGTACTACTTGCTGAAAAGATCTCCCATGCAGAATATAGATCCTCTAGACTGAGATCGGAATGTCGGTGATGATGTCAATACCACAACAGATAAGAAGAAGAGATACAAAAGAAAAAAATATAATCAAATACGTAAATCAGCCCAAGGCTTGTCTCTATGGGGCATGCAAGCTTCAAAAGAGAAAGTTTATAAGAAGAGATTACACCCTCTCAACTGTCATACTTTAATTACTCTCTCTAAATAAGAAGCATAATCTTATAAAGCTCTCTCTCTATGAGACCTCTCGTGGTACTGACAGCTGCCTGGCAGTCTATCTGAAGTACCACTGCTACACCTCTGCTCTCTACCAGCTGCTCCTCTGATCTACCGATTTGCCACTATTTGCCGCCGCTACTACCCATAAGCCATCAGGGCATTTAAAATCTTAAACCTAAATTAAAGTCAATCCTAACAGGACCCAAATCAACCTCCTAGCTATTGGATCAAATTGCAATATCCCAGAGATAACTGATCGTGAACGAAAAACTAGCCCAAAAAAATCTCTATAGACCAAGTAAAGTAGTCATGAGATACTAAAGATCGCATGGAAAAGTCCACTTGGTATGTGGACTGCGCCACCAAGCACGGGCCTAACCATGCCCGTAAGCTACAGGCTGCATGCATGTCCTGGGCTTCATCCGCATGCTGAGCTTGCACCCGTGTGCTAGGCTTGAGCCCATATGGGGCTGTACCCGTGCATTGGGCCGGGCCCTGCTGTAAGCTGCAGGCTGCTATGGGTTTGATGCAACTGAGGGCTTCTTCGTCATGAGTTTTTCTGCTGTTACGGATCAAATTTGAAACATTTTTTCAGACAAAAATTACTCCATCCTCTAGCTATTTGCACGTGGTTCCAAGGCAGACACACAGTCTGTGCGTGGAGAATCGCATTTCACAAGCTAAAGCTGAAGCAATACCTGCTCTAGTTTTCATTTCTCAGCAGCAGACAAAACAATGTCCATTAAGAAGGCTGCTGTCAGCAAGTCTGCCAATTGTTCTTTATAATCATGGGGCATCATTTTGTCCTTCCAAGAAGTTTATCAGAAGATTAGCAAAATCAAATTTGAATGGTGATTTAAGGTGTTAACGAGGTACCATGCCATTTAGAGAGCTAATGCTAGAACACATTAGAATTTTAGTTCCACTTGGCTAAAGCACCTAGGAGTGGTCAAAAAATGTTCGAATCCTAGAGTACTCATACTATAAGAAGCCAGCAGGTATCTGTTGTCAAGAAAAGAAGAAGAAAAAAAAAATGAGTTACATAGGGAAAAGCAACTGCAAATTTTGGTAAAGGAGCAAGCATGCCCTCTAAACAATGTATAGTATCATCTCTAGCAACCCCACAGCGATGAATGTTGGAAGAACGACTCCATGATTTCTTGCTTCCCATTTCTTGGAGCGCACTGGCGGCAGAAAAGAATAAGAAAGACGGTGGTGACTAGGGGGGTGGCGTTTTTATGGGCACCGGATGGCGCCGCATTCGCGTCGGATGTTCCGCGGGACAATGTAGTGGTCCTGCTTACTGCCCACGCGTGTTGCGGAATCAGATGGTTGTTTTAAATAGGAGGTAATGGTTGCGTTAAGCATCCGCATCGAATGTTCCGGCGCGACACCATAAAGATGTACGCACGTGAAAATTTTGGCAACTGAACCGGGCGAGTGGCGACGGGGATATCCACGATCCATGATTGACTCTGACTGTAGAATGGACGGCTGCGATTACAATAAAGGCCGCATTGATGGCTATATAAAGAGCAATGAAAGTGCATCCAACCTGGTACTCCTTTTGAAAAAAAAAAAAAAAAAACTTCATCCAACGTGGTACCGAAAATCGTATCCAACCTGGTACTCCTTTTGAGAAAAAAATAACTGTATCCAACGTGGTACTGAAAATCGCTTGGCGACGGAACATAGATTAGCGAAAATATGATACAAACCGCTAAGTAATCACCTACAACACTACTAATTAATTTATATATATATATATATATATATATATATATATATATATATATATATATATATATATATATATAAAAACTTTTTCTCTTTCTTTTTTTTTCATAAACATAGATGGCTAACAAAAATCAGATGTACATGATTGGACCCTACCCAACTCATAAGGGGCAAAACAGCTGCAAAAAGCCCACCACAATCGCCCCCTTGAGCACTATATGATAAGCGCCCCCTTGAGCACTATATGATAAGCGGTACTGCCTATATATAAAACACTAAAATATTCCTATAATAAGGGATCTTTTCCATCAGATCGGTAAGATCTAGTTGCGGACCAGCGTAGAATACCCGAAACCATCATGGACGAAAACCAATCACACGTCCTGCTTTAATCGGCAATAGACAGTGCCGAGCTAGAGGAAACATTGTTTCTGACTTTGTATTGGTTCGTTACCTACCACACTATTGTGAAGTTGTGACTTAAGAGCCAAAACAGATCTTAACTCGTATTCCTTTAACTAATTGTACATATATGGCCATCCCATTCAAGCCCTCTCCATCGCATGGTGAATGGTGCGACCATCCGAAAACTCAAAACCCTCCAATCTCTTCAAGGACAACGGATCATATTCGGTGAACGAAATGTTCTAGTTTAAGTACTCAAAAATTCAAGTAAAAACAATGACAAAATGCCTATAGAACCACGCTCTGGACATGTTATCCACGAAAATTTTCTGATTAATCAACGATTAGCTTTTAGGAATCTAGGCATCCATGACTGAAGCCTAGATTCTTAGGTTCGGGAGGGCTAAAATTTCCAATGTGTAACTCAACAACTTTAGCATATGTCGTCACCTGTTAATGAGATCGGCGACACCCAGCAGCTTACTGAAGCGCCGATGTAGCAACTACTCCAGAATATGAAAGAGTATAATAAACGATCAAACATGCAACCAGAAATTGACATATTTCTGGGATGAAAAGATTAGACAATGCAACATAAGCCTCGTCAAAAGTTACGGTGGAACAAACATGCAAAGCTCAACTCAGATTACAGGACTCCCATGAAATGATCAATAAACTGATAACCACAGCATTAAGCCTTGTAAAAAGTTAAAAGTGGAACAGACAAGCAAAGCTCAATTCTGATGATTCAACTCTTATGAAATGATCAATGCATATTGCCAAGGATCACTCGAAGCAAAATCTTAGAATAAATATCCTTTTCCCCACAATCCCAGATCAAAATGTGGACTTTAGGAAACCACAAGCACTTGTCACTCCGCCTGACAGTGATGGGTATTTAAAATTTGAATCACCCACAGGGCATCACTCTGCCCTCATTTAGCCTATTGCACTGAATAATAAAATTATGATACAGGCAGAGCAATAATGGTCCGGAAAAACAAAGACGGTTATGTTAAA
Source organism: Cocos nucifera (assembly GCA_006176705.1). Lineage (NCBI taxonomy): Eukaryota > Viridiplantae > Streptophyta > Magnoliopsida > Arecales > Arecaceae > Cocos > Cocos nucifera. The sequence goes on along the minus strand of QRFJ01000121.1, from coordinate 577,000 downwards.
TTTCTTGTGCTACAGAATCTGGGACACTCTCTGACCTGTCCGTTTGCATTGGTTCGGGAGAAGCCTCTGGTCCTGGAACACCACCATCTGCCGCATGCTCTTCTCCAGTTCCATCAGCCCCATGAGGTTGTGGTTGGGGTGCTGGTGTCTCAGCTGGAGGTGGTGTCTGTGGCTTAGCTGGGGCCGGCCTTGGTTTTGTCAGGACAGGCCTGCAAAACCTGCGCAAGCTAATCTTCTGTTACTCGCTTTGTCCCAGACAACAAGCATTATACAGCAAACTTATGCTAGCATAATCCTATAACACCTCCGATTTCCTTGTTTTTTAATTTTCCGCATTTGCCTTTTTATCTCCAATAACCTCAACAGTAGGAGGGAGATTTTATTAGATCAAGAATGAGAAGTACACCCAGTCAGAAGGGATAAATATGATTTCATTTTTTTTCCTTTTTGCTTTTTGTTTATGATGCTACTTCCTGCCTCTATTTGTTGATCAATGCTTCCAATATTCAGAAAGTGACGTATGGACTGTCATCTAGGAAGTCATTATCAACAAAGATTTGAACAAACATCCGATCATTGTCCACAATCATGGTTATGTGTTTCAACTACATGGCCATTGCAATGGCATCTCCAAGAATTCCAAATTTAGCCTCCATGTAGATTTAACAGATGGTAAATTGATAAAAGATACAAGGCAAGAAAACAGAACATCGTTGTTGTAAGTCATTTATACGTGCATTAAAAATTGACAAACTTCATACCTGTCAAGTGCCTCAGCCTTCCTCTTCACATCAGCTGCACGGAGAACAGGAGTGGCATGTTTGGGCAAAGCATCCTGCTGGTGCTTTTTATCCATCAACCATGCTTCTGCTTCACCACATTCATTGATAACCTACAAAAGGAAAGACTATCAGCCTAAATCTGCTTTATCATTCATGTGACAATATAATATGGCTGTCTTTAACTGTCACTTGTCAGCAACTCGCAGTATAACTTCCATGTAATCTCGAACAGCACCGTTTAAATTAAGCATTTCAGTATGCATGTACGTATACACTCAAAACACATATAACAAGATATGTGGGGCTGCTTAGCCAGTAACAGGTCCTAACAAGCAGTATTCCCTGTTTCCTTCACAACCAGACGCTCCTTCACAAGAGAGCAAGGTTACTACCCAAGTTTTGTGCCTCACAACTACGATTTTGCCCATTCCAATCCTTTTATAAGATTATTCATGCTGATGGTCAAGCTCTATAAAGGGTTTAAGTGACAGATATCTCAATTCGTTTGACATTATGGAACCCAGTTAAGATATGACAACATACCTTCTGCTTCTCTGCAATGTCAATGTGATCAAATTTGGGATCTCTGGATAGGGCTGCCTCCCTGAAACTATTGATGCAATAGACAAGTTGCTCAACCACTGGCCCTCTTTCTGTGCTCTCCCTGTAACGCTCCTCGATAGGATCACCTTGCTACAATAATGAAGATCATCAACATGTCTGGCATTTCAAATCAAAGACAGCATGCAAACACTAATGCAGAATAAGTACCTTTTTTAGCTCCTCAAGCTTCGCAACATAAACACCCTTTGTTTCATCCTCACCATCTTCATACAGCCAATCCTCCACCTCCTGAAGCTTTGCAGTGAACTGTTCCCTCTCTGACTCAGTTACAAAATCTGGATACTTATCATGAAGCTAAATGTAGAACGTATTAATGATATCAGATTGACTGGATTAAAATGGTATGGTTCAAGATGCAAAATTTCTAAGGACCACGATTCTAACCTTGTTTCTCATGTCATAAACATAAGCTTCCACAGCATTCTTCTTGTCCTTAGTTTCTTCCATTACCCTGTCTTGTAAGGCCATCTCTAACTCTTCTTCAACTGCTTTCTGAAGATCAGCAGCAGCCAACCCTCCATAGACCAATTCTGCAACTGGAACATCAGTTTTCTTTACCTTCCTCTTTGAAGGCTCAACCTGCAGAGCGAGTAATAGATAACTTTTCAAAAAACTGACTGAGCAGGTTTTATATAACCACGTACATAGGAGAACAAAAATGAATTACAATTATTTATACTTTTATCACTGTAACATCAAAAGTTATGACATCTAACCTGCATTCAAGTTTAGCATATCCTGTAACATAAAATTAGGAATACTTATATGGATAATTACAAGATTGAACATACTGCTGAAGCATATGAGAGCAGCATGCTACATCTGTGTGTGTGTGCGCGCGCGCGCGCGTGTGTGTGTGTGTGAGAGAGAGAGAGAGAGAGAACCAAACCAACTTCAGCCAGGAATCTCAGAACCATGTCAAAATTAAATTGGGGCATGCTTAGTACCAAGCAACATAAGTCCCTTAAGGACCACAAATATTAACATCCAAAAAATATATATATATTCAAGTTACCTTCGTTTTTGTAAATAAACAACAGGCTAAAGAACATAAAAAGTCCCATATATCTGTCTATATTATATTTTTAAACAGACATCAACCTGCCTATCCTGCTTCCTCAACATATATTATGTTACAGGACAAATGTGCAGAAGGATTCAAAATGGTGGCCTTACCTGCTGGATGATACATTACTTATTGGCATCAATCTTAATGATAGAAGTATAATCCTGACAACAATCAGCCTTAAGTTTTAGCATGACAATCTCACTTTAATCAGTCTTCACATTTGAACAGAAGTTTGTCTTCATGTCTTTAAATATTAGATATCAAATAATAAGCAATCAGGTTAATCATTCGACATTGTATTTCAGAATTGTTTTACCCATTTGCAGCTATTATTGGATTCGATAGCTTACCGTAGCCAGATGACCACCTAATTTCTCTTGCTCATCATGTAAAGTTTCAAACAGAAGCACTATACTATCTCACAACAGAACTTCAACAAAGTCGGAATAGCTCTATCCTACTATTCCAAGTGTCCTCTCAAAAGAGAGGAATAGAGATGACAGAAGAAGATATACATGTACGTTGCCATTCCCCTGCCAAGGCAATAAGCTAAGAAAATATGAGCAGCCTTGCATTAGGCGTAGCCAGAAAGTCTTCATTAACAGAAAGAAAACAAGGCTGCCGGTTATTTTCATCATAATTGATTTTCTCTTTAGAAAAAATATAGCGCAGAACTAATTCAGATGGTCAAATGATTCCTCAAGACAAACCCACTTTAAAGATCCTTGTGTTGTTGTGTTAATACTCTTGCAAGAACTGTCAACTAGACATCTACTTTTCAGAGGTTTCATTTGCAAAAATGTAAGAAACCAGTTTCACACACTAACAACTTGATAGGTTTGCTCCAACCAACCCCAAAGAAAAGGGGGGAAAAAGAAAAGAAAAATGAAAAAAAAAAATCAAGAAACAAAAAATTTTAACTGGTCTGATTTCCCCATATTCCATGTACAGGTGCAGTGCAATCAAGAGGTTTTAGCATCCTAAACAACATTTATCATGTCATATATATGCATATATGTGTGTGTGTGTGTGTGTGTATAGAGAGAGAGAGAGAGCTGGACTAGGCTCCGCTCGACCGGATCCCAGTACATATCCGGTCGGATCCCTGACCGTTAGATCAGCGCACCAAAAACAGCGTGCTTAAAAAGGCACGCATTTAAGCTGAGAAAAGCCATCTGCGCCTGAAAAAAAATCTGAAAAAAAAAAAACAGGCGCCTGCACCTAAAAAAACAAGCACAGGCGCTTGAAATGAAAAAAAAATGCAGGTGCAGGCACCTGAAAAAAAGGGGAGGGAAAGAAGGCGCTTTTTCTCCTCAAGGTGCAGGGTTTTTTTTTCTTGAATTTTTTTTCAATTTTTTGGGCCTAAAGACGCCTAAAAAAATTGAAAAAAAAAAATTTCAGGCACAAACGCGCGCCTATTTTTTTTCAGGTGCGTACGTGCAGATGCGCGCTGATCTAACGATCGAGAATCCGATCAGATATGAATAGGGATCCATCGAGTGAAGCCCAATCCAGCTCTATATATATATATATATAATTTTTTTCAATTTTTTTTGACATTCAACGCCCTTCAGGCCCAAAAAATTTTAAAAAAAATTTTAAAAAAAAAAACCTACACCTTGAAAAAAAAAAAACAAAAGAGAAAAGGAAAGAAGGGGCCTTCTTTCCCTTTTTTTTCAGGCGCCTGCGTCCGCAATTTTTTTTTCATTTCAGGAGCCTATGCTTGTTTTTTTTCAGGTGCAGGCACCTATTTTTTTTTCAAATTTTTTTCAGGCGCACGCGTCTGTTTTTTTGAACCTGAAGGCGCGCCTTTTTAGGCAGGCTATTTTTGATGTGCTGATCCAACAATCGGGGATCCGACCGGATATAGACTAGGATCTGGCCAAGTGGAGCTCAGACTAGCTCTATATATGTGTGTGTGTATCTCTATATGTGTGTGTGCACATATAATCTCTCATGACAACATCTTTCACCACAGAAAAGGAAAGAGTACAGATGTTGAAGCATACCATTGGTGTCTTTGAACATAGTTGTGTATGCGTGTGCACATATATTCTCTCACAACAGCATCTTTCACCATAGAAAAGGAAAGAGTACAAATGCTGAAGCATACCATTGGTGTCTTTGAACATAGTTGTCCTTATCAGATCCATCCATTTCAATCCCCTTTATATAAATTTCCCTCCATCCATTTTAATCCCCTTAATATAACTTTCCCTCCTACATCCCTTCTTTCAAGAGCACTTCCGCTTCAACATCACCCATTTTGAAACCCCATCAACCTCCCTCCTTGGAACAACCTCTATATAAATTAACTCCTAGCTTTCTAGGCACTACCATGAAAAAGGCTAAGCATGTCTAGATATTATTAAAAAATTAGTCCACTGATAACCCCATCAAATGTGAAATGTTCAGATTTAAGTTGAGAACTGTAGGTATCAACAACTACCTTATCATGCAAACAAAAGATAACAATGCAAATCAAGTTTTGTTGGCAGAAATAACCTTGCATCTCCCTTTATCACCACAGCTGGCAAATGAAATAAAACCCCAAAAAATCATTTTCTCCACACCAACCCCCCCCCACCACCACCCCCCAAAACAAAAAAAAGAAAAAGAAAAAAGAAAAAAAGAAGAGAGAGGGAACAGAAAAATATATGTGAATCTTCAGAAATCAGCAAGGTTGCCTTTCCTCTTTTAAAAACACAAGGAAATTCTAGAATAGTGTGAAAAAATAAGCAACATTACGCTACAAGATAATATTATTCAAAATCAAGTAAGCACAGAGTAACCACAAACGATGGTCCTGAATCTGATCGATGACATGCAAGAGCTAGAATAACCAAAATAATGTGATTCTCATCAAAAATAAAACAAGAAAAATAAAATAAGATGAAGTGATAAACCAAATAAGACATTTCGCAGGGTGGTCCAAGATCAAAACAAGTCATTATAAAGAATGAAAGATCATCAGAAATGATGGAGAGGAACATGCTGATCCTGTTTCCATATAGATAGATAAGGTAATAACCACTCATAAAGCAATTGCACAAGGTTCACCATATTGGTGCATACCGCCCCATACCAGATAAACTATACCATACCAGTACTGAACCCACCCCTGCAACTAGCGTAGTGACGCTGTACTAGTATGGTAGCAGCATGGGATCTGGCACCAAGACAGAGAACCATGCAATAAAACAACGTTTCTAGTTAGACATCTTTATAACTAGCCTATTCATATATATATGACATGCAGAAATGCACAAATCAATCTCAGGAAACTCAACTAGGCAGGAGAAACTGACATTTCATGTAAGTGACAAACCCATGTGATGACATGGATGCAATCAGCATCAAAAGTACATCCATCTTTAAGAATTAATAGAGAGAGTATGGATACAAGAATATGTTAGTAATCTTTGTGATATGAGAGTGAACTTTATGAAGCTTCCATAAACAAAAGAACAAACAAACACAGAAAAACATGGATTCAGTTGATTGAAGCATAATAAAGAATTTCTATGGTGCATGATGAATATCAAGACAGAAGAAGACCCACTATCCACTATCTACGGTTGACTAGTTGCAGACCTTAGCATCTGTTTCCATCTGCACAGGCTTTTCTCCAGACGCTGATGCACCATTTTCAACTCCAGCATCAGATACCTCTGTTGTGCTTTTAGCATCCTGCATGTTTGCATCATTTTCAGTCACACAGTTATTTGTTGCTTCATCTGTATCCATCTTAGTGGATTCCTTTGGTGGCTCCTTTGTAACTGATACTGGAACTTCAACTTCTTCATCTTCTAACATCTAGAGACACAAAATAAATTTAGTCAGACAATGTCATAAAGTAAATATGCACCAAACAACCCTGTGTATAACCAACAGCAACATCCAAACTTACGGTTGCTGACTCAACAGAAATGATCCCATGGAGATTCAGGCGAACCTTCACTTTCAACTTAGCCCTTGCACCTGTGGTCGATTGGAAAGGACCAATCTATTAAACAGAATCCATGGTTACATGGATAGAAAAGGTAAGTTAAAGACCAAAGTTCAAGTTTTAAATGAATAATAGAACTGATTTCCATAATAACACTAGCAATACCATGCTTACCATGTACGTGCTTATCTTTGCTGGCACTTGCAAATCACCAACATCAGCATAATGAACATCAACTGGAAACGTGCTAGATCTGTAGAATGTCAAAGCTTTGACACAAGGAATTGCATTTCCTTTGGGAAATACAATTGAACTCTGCAGATTTTCTGTTGCGCCATTTTGTGTCTCAGGAGCAGAGCCCTTCCAGGACAAAGCAATTGGAAAGGGGAAACTCTCGTGGACCTTCAAAAAATCATAGCTCGAGAAGTCATGATAAATCCGGCGGACTCATGGATTGAGATAGAAAATAATTCAAGACAACCACATAATAAATTATTTGCATTTTCAAGAGATGTAGCCATCCATATAAGCTAAGAACTTGAAAATTGTCATACATAACAGCAGCGCAGCAGTTCCAACTGAAAACTAAAAGAAAACATGACAAAACTGACTGAGATGAAGCATTTTGGAGACGTACTACCTGGAACTCTCGCACTCTGAATGTCGGGCTAAGAATGGCACATTGAAGAGCACAACCACGGGCAACACATTCGCTCGCATTCATGGTGCGCCTAGGCTCCTTGCCAAAGAACTCTGTCAGTATCCTAATTATCGCTGGAACACGAGAACCTGACCCTACAACCTCAACAGAGTGAATATTCTCCACGCTCAGATTGGCATCCGCCAGTGCCTTCTCCAATGGCCCCTTCACGCGCTCCAGTATTGGAACACTGATCCGCTCAAACTCTTCCCTCTTAATGAACCCCCTGACATCCTTCTCGTCCATCAAGCACTCGATATTCAGA
>QRFJ01000121.1:404611-562111 GCA_006176705.1 Cocos nucifera | reverse complement strand
GAGTTTGTCAAGACTTGGGACACCAAGATGGAGATTATGAGGATTTATGGTGCTCCCAAGCCTTGGAAGGCCATGGAAGGAGTCAGGAGGTTGGCTCCGAGGATTTCAGGGGCTTGATTGGTGCTTCAGAGATCTGAAATATAAGATGAAGTAAGAAATTAAAGTCAAAAAATCAACACTGTAGAAAAAAAATTTTCTGCAGGTTAGCCGACTCAATCCAAAACTGAGTCGGCTAAGTTCCAGTGCACAAGCAAAATAGAAAGCTGCATGTTCGGGACTGCTAGCACGGCATAGGACTGGACCGACTCAGTTTCAGACTAAGCCAACCTAGTGAAACTTAGCCGGCTCAGTGCGCGGGCAGAGTTATGCGAGGTTCTATTTTCAGCACTGAGCCGGCTCAGTGCGCTGGCAAAGTTACGGAAGAATCTATTTTGGGCTAGGATCTGGGTTGATCCTAGGGATCTTAAGGTCTGATTTGAGAGGTCTTAAGGGGGCTAATTCATGTATAGTCCGATCTAGATCCAGAGGATGAAAGCATGGAAGACATGGATATACATGAACTCGGTGAGTGCTTTTATGTATTGAATTAGCCAGAGAGTTTTTTGGTCAGGCCTAATGGCTATGTATAAATACATATGTTGTATTAGGATTTTCAAGATTGGAATCAATACAAACATTTTCTTCCTCAACTCTCTTCTTCTCTTCTCTCTAGAGTTACCGCTCTAGGGTTCTTGAAGAAGTCCTAGAGAAGAGGATGTCTCCCTCAAACCCAAAGAGAGAGGCACTCCATCATAAATTCGGGTGGAGGATCGGTGGTATGCTGTTCATAGAGAACATCACGGGTTCCTTCAGGTCCGTGCTAAAGATCAGGAACTTCTGCAATATAGTATCGGAGTGCTTGTGATGTCAATGATGATTAACGTTCGAGCAATATCATGGGTCTATAATTTAGTATCAGAGCTAGATGATGCCTGGAATATTGTGGACAACAATATCTCCCTGAGAAGCTCCTGACACCATCCCGTGGCCTCCCAAGGCTTGGGAGCACCACAAATCCTCTCTCTCACACACACACACATATACATACATACATACATACATCCATACATACATACATATATATATATATGTATGTATGTATGTATGTATGTATGTATGTATGTATGTATGTATGTATGTATATGTGTGTGTGTGTGTATGTATATGTATATATATACATACATACATACATACATACATATATATATATATATGAGTTCAGGTATTATCCATATTCGTAGGTTTGGGTTGGGTTCGGATTCGAATTTAGGTAGAAAACAACACTACTCATACCCTATCCATATCTATGCTACAGTTTTTGGATTTTCTCCAAATCCAGTCAAAATGCAAAAAATCATATTTGATCGGATTTGAATAGAATGCATACCCATTAGATCAGATCGATTTTGCCATTTCTATCTATAGGAGAAAAAGTCTAGGCTCACAAAAAGCAAAAGCCTAGGCCTTGGCCTCTTTCATGAGGCCAGTGCCGCAGTTGCTGTGCTCACAATCTCACTCTTCCATGTTCCTCTGCATAGGTATGTGGTACCTTATCTTTAGAAATTGGGATAGATAGAATGTTTATGTTTTATATTTTGTGTTATACAACAAAAATTAATTAGATTATTGGATTATTATTTGCTGCTTTTTTTTGTTGGTAACTTTTTTTTTAATCGTGTGGATTTTACTGATTAGGAAAAAAAGAAATTATGGCAACTTTTAAATATATGATAGTTGCTAGGGAAAAATCCACGCAGCTCGATAATGTGAGGGAGGCCCAGGATCCAAAGTCGTTTAGGCTCAGCAGAACGTGGCCAGGGGTCAAGATCCTGAACCCATCCGCAAGAGTCAAGTATCAAGTAATGAGCGACCTCATAATCCATTAAGAACCAGAATCAGTCTATGGCCCTCGAAGAAGATGCCGAACCTAGGAGCTTTCTCTCGTATCTCCCCCAACTGAGGGGCAGATTAACATTCGACACATTGCCTTCCATCTACATGCTCGATCCATCATCCCCCCATCGGTCGCTAAGTATCTGCCTCCATCAGGAACCACTTCTAAGGAGGTTAGCTCTCCCCTCAATCCCATCAAGTCACATCATTGGAGGCGCCCCCATGGTTAGCTGCACGCTACAAGTAAGGGGCACCTCAAGTCAAGACATCCTGAAAATCATCCATCACCCCATGGGAGACATTAAATGCCCCACTCATGCATAATAAATAGGCCATCATTACTAACCCGGATGGGACACGACGTGATGGGCGGATTCTATCGTCGATGGAGCCATTTTTTTCTCTTCTTCTCTCCTTTCCTTCATTTTTGAAGGGTAGCCCGGCATGCCGATCTCTAACCGGCCAATGCCACCACCAACTGAGAGAACAACCTCCAGCCGAGGCCTCCTAAAAAATCATTAATTGCATCACGTGTGCATTATCATGCCCACCACCTGGGGTTTTACCGAAACACAATAAAATTGACAGGTTGGACATCCAGGAGAGATAGCCTTCCTGACACCCACTCTTGATCCACCCCCTAGAAAGCTAAGTGGGACCACTAGATCCTAACCCGCCTATCATCATCCTCCAAGGAACACGACTCCTAAAGACTGCACGGGTAGATTTCTACATAAACTCCCGTCTCTGCCTATAAAAGGCAGCCCTAAGAGGACTTGCAAGAGAGGTATGAACTTACTACTCTCATGATCCTCCATCTATTGCACCACATTTCTGACTTGAGCGTTGGAGGATCCCCATCAGAGCAATCTCTGATCGGGACTTGTCTTTGTAAGTTTCACTTCTAGTGATCCGGTTCCCCGCTAATTCCAGCAAAATCAGTGTTCGATCAAAATCGGCATCAATAAATTGGTGCTAGAAGAAGAATCATGTGTCCACTTAAAGGAGCACAAGCTAGGACAGTATTGGCCAATGCGACATCACGATTGGATGAAGATCAGATGAACCATCCAGAGCAACCGGTGCCAGGCAAAAGCTCCCCGCCTCCTCAGTAGCCACCTGTGACTGCTCTTCCAGCAGGTCTAACAACCAGCGGCTGCCTTCCAAGCCTCTCAAGCCATGACACCCCCATCGGCATCGGCGACTCTGGCCCCTCCGCCTGCCATTTTATAGTAAGAACCAACTTCTCAGGTGGAAGGGCAGCTGCTGGAGCAACTACGAGCTCCACTTGAAGGCCTTGCAGGGAGGCAAACCCATCAAAGTTACCCGCAAGGCCCCGAGCCAAAGCTACTGCTCTCCTCTGGTCCCAATTCGGAGCATGACTCGGCTCCTAAGCAGCACTCTCCCCAACTCTCCGAAGCTTGAGCCAGTCACAACACTGCTCTCAAGAAATGACTCCAAGAACTTGATCGGTGGATCGAAGCAATCTGCCATCAAGAGCCCGCACTCTACGATGGATATAATAGTAAGCCTCCCTTTGACTCCTGAATAATGTAAGAGCCACTCCCTCACTATTGCAAGATCCCCCAACTAGAGAACTACCAGGGAGTCATGGATCCCATCAATCATCTTGAAAGCTTCAGGATGGTGATGCTCCTCCATGGGGCCATGGATGCCGTTATGTGCCAGGTGTTCCCATCCACTTTAAAAGGGGCTGCCCGATATTAGTATTCCAGTCTAAAATCGGCCTCTATCAAATCTTTTGAGCAATTGAGTCAGTCGTTCGCCAACCACTTTATTAGCTACATGAGGCAACAGAAGCAGTCGAACTACCTCTACATGATCAAGCAGAAAAGAGGGGGAGACTGTCCGATCATTCATCGATCATTTCAACATAGAAACTCTGGAGGTCCATGACCTGGACCCATCGCTCGTGATGTAGGCGCTGATGGGAGGACTCTTGAAAAACAACTAAAAGAAGTCATTAGCGAAGACCTATCCTAAGGACTACCCCGACATGCTGGCTAGAGTAGAAAATTATGCCCATTTGGATAAAGCCCTCATGAAGGATAAAGCCTCCCCTGGTCCTGCTGCAAGAATGGAGAAATCAAACGAAGGGCACTTGCCCATAAGGGAAGTAAGGATGTGTCAGCATTCTAGGACACCCCCTCGACACTAGAAAGATGGAGGTCCCCACGATGGCCGATACAGGAACCCTCCAAGGAGGAACCAGCATCCTTCACCCCAGATCAGGAGGTTTATTAACTATACCCCACTGAATATTCCCATGTCAGAGGTCTGATGGAGATCAGGAGGCAACTCCTAGAAGCACCAAAGCTCAAGAGCCACCCTCACTGTTGGAACCTTAACAAATTCTGCCTTTACCATCATGATCATGGTCATGACATGAAGGAATGCATCCAGCTCCAAGATAAAATAGAGAACCTAATTAGGAGCGATCGCCTCAACCGATTTATATGATGTCCAATGAAACATCAAGAAGAGCGAGAAAGATCATCCGCACCACGCAAGCAGGTGCAACCACTCGAGCCCCAAGAGGATCGCCCTTCAGTGGGCATTATAAATACCATTACTGAGGGACATGGCAATAGAAAAATGAGCAGAACCTCAACCACTACGAAAAGATGAAGAATTGGGGAGCCCATCAAGTTCACAGAAGAAGATGTCCAAGAGGTTTAGGTCCTGCATAACGATGTGGTCGTTGTAACTCTAAATATTAACAATTATGATGTACCCTGCATCTTTGTTGATAATGAAAGTTCTATCAATATTTTGTTTTATGAAGCATTTGTCAAAATGGGGTTATCTGATGATCAGTTGGGGAAAATCGACTCCCCCCTCATGGGCTTCACGAGTGAGGCTGCTCCCATGGAGGGAGTCGTCATCCTACCCATGAAAGTTGCCTGATACCCACTCCAATCCATCGCTCGGATTGACTTCTTGGTCATCCAAACTCCTTTGGCCTATAATAGCATCCTCGGTCGGTCAGGATTGAATGCAATTCACGCCGTCGTGTCAACCCATTGCTTGAAGATGAAGTTTCCAATGGCATATGGGGTAGGAGAAGTTCAGGGAGACTAGAAGTTGGCATGCCACTGCTATAACATCGCTCTAGGGCAGGCCAGGTCTATTGAAGCCTACCCCATCGAAGAGCTACATGCTTGCGACGAGCAAGTCCAGGAACTAGGAGTGCCAGTTGAAAACCTCATCTCTATTCCCCTGGCAGATGAAAATGAGAAGCATGTGGTCAGAATCGGCTCAAGCTTAAATCAAGTGATGAGAAATCAACTGGCCTCTTTTTTGTAAGAAAATACCGATGTTTTTGCATGGATACCTATCGATATGCCCAGCATCAATCTCTCGATGATGGTACATCAATTGAACGTGAACTCGAACTATCGGCTCTTTAAGCAGAAGAAATGAAGCTTTGCCCCGAAAAAATGAAGGTCATAATCGAGGAGGTGGACAAGTTGATCCAGGCTGGATTCATTAAAGAAGCGACATACCTGGAATGGATCACCAATGTTGTAATGATGAAGAAGGCTAGCAAAAAATGGCACATCTATATCGACTTCACAAATATAAATAAGACATGTTCAAAAGACAGCTATCCGCTCTCGAGAATCGACCAGCAGATCGATGCTACATTGGGTCATGAACTCCTCACCTTCATGAATGCCTAACCAAATCTGAATGGCATCGAAAGATGAGGAAAAAACCACTTTTATCACTGATAGGAGTTTTTTCTATTATAAGATTATGTTCTTTAGCATAAAAAATGCGGATACCATCTACCAGCGATTGGTGAATAAGATCTTTAAAGACCAAGTCGAGCAAAATATGGAGTTGTATGTGGATAGTATACTTGTTAAGAGTAGATCAATGGGAAACCATATTGGCGATCTCTGCAAAATCTTAATTACTCTGCATAAATACTGAATGAAGCTAAACTTTACCAAGTGTGCCTTCGGAGTGACCTCTGAAAAATTTTTTGAGTTTATGATCTCCAGTCTGGGGATTAAAGTCAATCTTGAGAAAATAAGGGCTATATAGGAAATGATCTTTTAGAATGATCAAGGAGGTCCAACGTCTCATAGAAAAAGTCATCGTTTTAAACTAATTTGTCTCAAAATCGGCTGAGCAATGCCTACCCTTTTTCGAGATCCTATGATGACCAAAATATTTTTGATGATCGTAGGAATGCCAAAAGACTTTTGCGGACCTCAAAAACTACTTCAGCTCTGCCCCTTTACTTGGCAAACCTAACCCCGACTAGGAGCTATTTTTGTACCTGACGGCCTCGCCCATTGTGATGGATGCAGTGCTCGTTCGAAAAAAGGACAAAATTTAGAAGCCGGTGTACTATGTAAGCCAAATCTTGAGGAGTGCAGAAACACGGTACCCAAAGGTGGAGAAGCTAGTCTTTGTTCTCCTCATCACCCCCTGAAAACTTCAGTCTTATTTTCAAGCCCATACGATCATCCTTCTAACAGACCAACCCATTAAAAATATTCTCCAATGATCAGAAAACTTCGAGCAAATACCTAAGTGGGTGGTTGAGCTTTCCAAGTTTGACATTAAGTTCCGCCCCCAACTGTCGATCAAAGCCCAAGTGCTCATCAATTTTACAGTCGAGTGTACGATTCCTAATGACTCAAGCAGGCGAGTAGTATCAAAGCCCTAGAGCCCGATGTATGGAGAACCCCCCGAAAATAAAGGCAAACCCTAAACAATCTATGTGGATAGCTTGTTGAACTCCCAAGATCAAAAGTGGGGTTGGTACTTTCAGGACCACACAGGACCATGGCCGAATATGCTTTACGCTTCAATTTTTCAATAATTAATAATGAGGTGGAATACAAAGGTTTAATAGTAGGACTCCGAAAGGATAAGGAGCTAGGGGTATAGGACCTCCGAGTACACAGCAACTTCCAACTAGTGGTTGGACATGTTAAAGATGACTATGAAGCTTGAGAAGAAAATATGGTCAGATATCTTCGAAAGGTAAAAGACCTTATCCCAACCTTTAAACACTTTGAAATCCAATAGATCCCTAGGTTGGAAAATTCTCGAGCGGACCTGCTATCCAAACTAGCTACCTCGAAGCCCGTCGACCTGCCTAGGTGAGTGTTCTTTGAAGTAGTGGGAATCGTAGCCATCCATGAGCCGACAATAGTGGCACAAGTAGAAGAGGAACTTTGCTGGATTGACCCTCTCCTCAGCTACCTTAAAGACAGGACGCTCCCTGCTGACCAAAAGGAAGTTCAAAAGATCAGACAGTAGGCCTCCTAATATCTTCTTTATGAGGGAAAACTCTATAAGAGGTCATTCTCCTTGCCCCTTCTTAGATGCTTGCAGCCTGTGGAAGCTATATCCTGAAAGAAGTCTATGAAGGCACATAGGTAAAAGATCTCTTGCTTACAAAATCCTCCGATAGAGATATTATTGGCTCACCATGTAGAAGGATGCCGAGGAATATGTTACGCATTGCGACCAATGTCAAAGAAACGTCAACATCTAATATCTGCCAATGGCGCCTGACTGCTTGTCGTTAGAGCATCAAATAATAATTAAAATTGATCAACCTAAAGATTAGGATAGTGGTGAGTCGGACATTGATTTCCTCAAGGATTAAAGACTGAGTTGCATTTAATTTAATTAAAAATAAATTAATTTTTAAAATAAAAATTTAAATAAGTAAATTAAAGTGAATTAATTAAGATTTTAGCAAATAAAAATAAAAGATAGTAAATAATTAATTAATTAGGATTTGGAATTAAGTAAGAATAAGAAGTGAACTTGTCTAGAATTTTAGTTCCATCTTTTAATATTCAAATCTACAATTAATTCATGCAATCTTTTCATTATCAACATGCAATCTTTTGAGATGTATGTTTCGTTGATCAGATTCTAACATAACCTATTCTACCGAGCATGGACCATATCTAGCACGATTATGATCCATCTCACAAACATGGACTATTTAGATTATGCAATCAAAGAATATAATTTTGATTTAATTTCTATAATTTATCCTAATCTGAGCACAAACCATATCTATCTACGATCATGATTTATCTACTTAGGTATAAATTATAAAAAATTAAATATTAAAATATAAATCTTTATAATTTATTTTAACTTGAGTATAGACCGTATCTTTCCATGATCATGATCTTTCTTTTTAGATATAAAGTGCAAGAAAAATGAATATTTAAGCATAAGAAAGGCATGTAAAAGAAAAAAAAATTATTGCTCAATAAAAAAAATACAGGGTTCAAATTACAAACTCTCATGCTTGGAAGACTTTCCTTACTCTCCTGGACACGAGACCTCTAGCCTGATATGATCGAAGATCTGCCAGCTTTTAACATCTTTAGATCTCCCAAAGGAAAAGAAAGGAAAAAGGAAAGAAGAAAGAAGAAGAGAGGAGAAGAGAAGAGAGAAAGAAAGAAAAAATGAGAATTTTGTTGGCGCATCATCTTGGCATCACCTAGCTCTGATGCCATATTGTGGAAGCCCCTGATCTTTAGCATGGACCATGGGAGATCTTTGACATTCTTTAAGGCAGCGTATCATAAATCTATCATCTAGATCTATGCTGGAGCACCTTCCTTTTTGGGCTTGAGGGAGGCGCCTCCTCTCTCTAGGGCTTCTTCAGGAACCTAGGGCAACTACTCTAAAGAAAAGAGAGAAGAGAGGTTGAAGAGAGAAAAAATATATATTGCTTGCATCTCTTTTTTTTAAATTCTAATACAACCTATGTATTTATATATAGCCATTAGGTCTGACCAAAAACTTTCCTGGCTAATCTAATACATGAGCACTCATCAAGCCCATGTACACCCATGTCTTCCATGCTCTCATCCTTTGGATCTAAGTCCGAACCATACATGAGTTAGCCTCCTTAAGACCTCTCAAACCAGGCCTTAAGATCCCTAGGATAAGTCTCTATCCTAGCTTCAAATAGACCCTCGCGTAGCTCTGCCCATGGATTGAGCCAGCTCAGTCTTAGTACTGAGCCGGCTAACCTGAGACCGTGTCGGCTCAGTTTTAGACTGAGTCGATCCAGTTGCATGCCATGCTGCAGTCCCGAACATGCTCCTCTCTATTTGGCCTATCCTTTGAGACTTAGCTGATCCAATTTCAGACTGAGCCGGCTAACCTACAGAAATGATCTTTTCTGTAGTTTTGATTTTTCAACTTTGGTTTCTTGCTCCATCTTAAATTTCAGATCTTCGAAGTACCAACCAAGCCCCTGAAATCCTTGAAGCCAATATCCTGGCTCCTTCCATGGCCTTCCAAGGCTTGGAAGCACCATCAATCCTCACAATCTCTATCTTGGTGCCCCAAGCCTTAGCAAATCCCTCGACAATACACTCCTATACGATCTCACTGTCGATGCACATTCTGATAGTACCTATGCAAATATCGCCTCCGCTAATCCTCTTCAGCTGTTGTGCATCTTTGAGGCATTTGAAATGACCGCCTTCACTACTGAAGACCTGTGCTTGCTTCTTGGCACCATCTTGGAATTGTAGAATTTCTTCTGCTTAGCAGTTGTATCATTTTTTCAACTTTTTTGGAGAACCTACAACATTTCTACACCAGCACATGCTGCACCACCTGACATGATCTACTCAGAGCTATGCCTGTCCATCTCTACATGCCGCTCCATCAAAAACTATGCATCACTGGTACTGACCCTCAGCTCTGAACTCATGCCAATTTTTTTCCACTTGTGAAGCCACCACTACGGAGCTCTACCTATATCCGAAGTCCATCTGATATTGTAGAAGTCGACTATGTCATCAAGTCCCTCGAGGCTAATCACTTAATGCTACACTGCTGAGCCTACCATTGCATCTCAAACACCATCGCTGTCCCTTCAAATCTTCCACACTCTGCGGTCCTCTTCGAAGCCATCTCGGATACCTCCACAACCGGTGGGTACCTCTAAAATCTAAGAGCTCATCCAACTCTTATGAATCCAGCAATTGAACCTTAAGAAATTCCATCCTAGCCTTCTCCTCTTCTGCCCCTATACCAGCCATCGCTTCAATTACACCCAGAGGAACTACAGCTCAAACCCTGTCCTGGGCTCAAACCCACCTACCTCATCCTGAGGCTTCCGAGACTCCATGGCTCTCTCTGAGATCTGCTCTCGATCTTTCTAAGATGCCTCTTGACACTCTTTGCTAAGATACCTCCCTCGGCTGCTGCACCATCGAGCCTCTCTCAGCCTTGTATCTTCAAGAATGCACTACTACAGCACTCTAGTGCTTCCTGACTCATCTCGACACTACCTCCTCATAGATATCCGGATCCTCTCTTGCTGTACACAAATCATCCTCCACTAAACTGCGACTCTTTCTGGTGCTCTTGCAGAAGAAATCTGATCTAGAATACTCCCGATTGTCTGAGACCTTCTGGCGCTCCTTGAGACCTCCTGACTCTCCCTGAGATCTACTTCCAATCTCATTAAGGTACCCCTAACACTATCTACTGAGATATCTTTCTTGGCTGCTGCACCACCGAGCCTCTCTTAGCCCTGTGTCTTTAGAAATATACTACTACAGCATTTCAGTGCTCCTTGACTCATCTCGACACTACCTCCTCATAGGTATCTGGATCCTCTCTTGCTGTACACAAACCATCCTCCACTGAGCTGTGACTCTCCTTGGTGCTCCAGAAGAAGAAACCTGATTCAGAATACTTTCAACTACTTGAGACCTCCTGGCACTCCCTGAGATCTTCTAGCTCTTCCTGAGATCTACTCTCGATCTCACTGAGATGCTCTTGACACTCTCTACTGAGATACTTCTCTCGGCTGCTACACCATCGAGCCTCTCTCAGCCCCTGTGCCTTCAGGATAGTGCTTCTCCAGCACTCTAGCGCTCCTTGACTCATTCCTACACCGCTCTACAGCCACCCAATCCTGACCTGCTGGACCTCCATGGATCATCCATCTCCAAGGCTTCGCAAATCCATGCTCTAGTCGAATCGCTGAATATATCTTTGACTACTTTCCTGCCTTCCTGCAATCGAAGAACGTATAGTCTCTTCTTCAGCCTTCCTTCGATCATTATCCCTTGAAAAACTTCTTTTCAACAGCCCCACACTGCCCATCTTTCTAAAAAATTCTGATGCTCTCTACTGAGATACCTTTCTTAACTGCTGCATTGCCGAGCCTCTCTTAGCCCTGCATCTCTAGGAAAGTGCTACCGCGACACTCCAATGCTCCCTGCCTTGTCTACCATCATACACCTTGATTTTTCCACTAAAACTGACCAGTAAATCATGCACCCAAACCTTCCACCTCAAAAAAATCTTTTTCATTAATCCTCTCAGCCTCTACCTTCAACTCACTGTTCTCGTTTAGTCAAACCACAGCAATAACAAAGGTAGATCTAAGACATATCGTAGAATACTCATACAGATTTTTGATTTCATCCTATATGACTTCTCCTTCACTTCCATATACCATCAAGCTCTGATATCAATTGTTGGCGTATCATCTTGGCATCACCTAGCTCTGATGCCATGTTATGGAAACTCCTAATCTCACAGAAGATCTTTGACATTCTCTAAGACAGCATATCATAGATCCATCACCTAGATCTATGCCGGGGCACCTCTCTCCTTGGGCTTGAGGGAGGTGCCCCCTCTCTAAAACTTCTTCAAAAATCTAGGGCAACTACTCTAGAGCGAAGAGAGAAGAGAGGTTGAAGGAAGAAAAGATCTATATTGCTTGTACCTTTTTTTTTAAAATCCTAATACAACCTATATATTTATACATAGCCATTAGGTCTGACCAAAAACTCTCCTGGCTAATCTAATATATGAAAGCATTTATCGAGTTTATGTACACCCATGTCTCTCATGCTTTCATCCTCTAAATCTAAGTCTGATCCATACATGAGTTAGCCTCCTTAAGACCTCTCAAATCAGGCATTAAGATCCTTAGGATAAGTCTCTATCCTAGCTCCAAATAGACCCTCGTATAGCTCTACTCGCGGACTGAGCTGGTTAAGTCTCAGCACTGACCCGGCTAACTTGAACAAGATCAGCTCAGTTTTAGACTGAGCCGACTCAGTTGCGTGCCATGCTGCAATCTCGAACGTGCTCCTCTCTATTTGGTCTGTTCTCTAAGACTTAGACAACCTAGTTTCAGACTGAGTCGGCTAACCTATAGAAATGACCCTTTCTGCAGTCTTGATTTTTGGCTTTGATTTCTTACTCCATCTTAAATTTTAGATCTCTGAAGCACCAACTAAGCCCTTGAAATCTCCGAAGCCAATATCCTGACTTCTCCCATGGCCTCCAAGGCTTGGGAGCACCATCAATCCTCATAGGTTTGGACCCCAAAGGGGCTCTCTATCGACTGTTCTGGCATAATAGGGCTTAAATAGATGAAAAATAGGGCCTTATGAGTCCTTGTTGAAGTCTAATTAGTGTCTGGATCGGAATAAAAGATCCTAGAGCTTTCTGGCCATTGATCTAAGATCAAAAGGCCTTAAATCTATCACAAAATTGCCGCATAACCTCTTGGATTGATTTTAGCCTTCTGATCGAAGCAGGAAAGGAAATTCGATCATTGGATCGCACGTTCGTGAGGTTGGGAAGTTCTAAATTAAATCAAAATATGATTTCGATCGTTGGATTTACTACTACAAAAATGATCTATGGCAGCACATACTATGGCAGCGATTTTTAAAACCACTGCCATAAATTCTATGATAGTGATTTTCATTAATCGCTACTATAAGTTGGATCTAATATGTAGGATTAAATAATCTAATATTATCAGTAGATAATTAATTAGATTAATTATTTTTTATTATATCATTATTATTTTTAAAATATTTTTTAAAAATATTATGGAAAATTTTGCACTATTTTTTTCACGTGCAATGCCTCCGCTTGCCCGTAGACCGCATAAAGTCCCAGCTCACTAGCACAGTAATTCACCCGGTAAGCTGCATGGTTTTCATGCATCATGCCAACGTCAATCGAGTCAGGTTCGGTTCTGTACATGCGAGGGTTTGCGGTCTGGTTCTCACTGGACTGACTGGTTAAGCCAGTCGGTTCAGTTATTTTTAAAAAAAGTTTTCTTTTTTTTTCTTAAAACTTGTAGCTCCTATTTAATTATAATTTAACTCTGATTTGCATAAAATTTGATCCGTTAGAATCCATAAATCAAGCTCTTCACACTGGTGGGCATCTTTTCTGTAAAACACTAATAAAAATATTAATTTTTTTAAATAAATATTAATTTATATATTATTTTAATATTTTTATTTTATAAGTTTTGGTAATTATCACACCTCCAACTTGAGTTTTACTCATCCTCGAGTAAAGAAAAAAAAATTAGAAGTATGTACCGATTTGATAAGATATAAAAGTTTCTTCAGATCATCCTAAAATTAGTTGATACCTAATTAGAGATTTAAGAAATACATCATTGGATTATTAATTTCATCCCAAGTCATGGTTAAGCGAAGAACATAAAATTTAGAGATTTTCTTTGATCAATTCTTCATCTTTATTCTTTAAATCCTCTAATTTTAGTATGGACTAAAATTTTTTTTTTTTTTTACAGTTAGTGTGATATTTTAACCTCTTAAGCTTTCTATCTGATCCTTATAGCGAGCTTTGGCCCAATGACTTCCAAATCAATTGACTTTAAGGCATTAGGTATAGAACACCCCTCGAACTTACTGACTCAAGTCAAATAAGCTACAGATTAAAACTAACTATATAGCAAGCTTCTTCACATTGCTCACTTTTTGACGTAAATAATATTGCTTACTTAGGCAATGGGATCTGGTTACTCGATGGAAGATCAATATTTAGAACTTATTCTTTATTTCTTTTTTTTATTTTTTTTAATTTTTTTTATTTTTTTATAATATTTTTTTTCATTCATACCTATATAAAGTAGATTCTTTATTGAATATAGGCTGGAAGAAGAATTTTAGAATCACTTAGAAATTTATCTGTTTGAAATCTGACCATTTATTAAATTTTTTTAATAATTTAATCTTTAGCATTTCAAAAATTTTCTAGATCATTAATCAATCATCAATTAAAATATCTAAAAAATTTTAAATCGATATAAAATCAGGTACATAAGACTAATTAATACCATACTTGAGGACTTAAATTTTTTTTAATTTATCCTTCCCCCTAACTTAATTTCCATTGTTCTCAATGGAGGAAAGAAAAAGAGTGTGATAAAAGATAAGAAAATAACAAAGAAAGAGTTCACCTGATTTAGTGAATTATCTTTCAGTAAGCGCTAAGTTTAACATTTTCAGCCAGATCCTATGAAGGAGTTTTAGGTATAATCAATTTTAGTACATCCTTCAAAGTTTCAAAAAGATAAAGCCAAGCAGAAGATCTTGTTATCATGGCAGAAAATTATTCATGAAATACTTTTCGACGATTAAGTATAGCCCTAATTAATAAAATGTATGAAGCAAGCAAATTATACCTAAATTTAAATTTAGCATAGTTTTTATGATGATCAGGAAGGAATTGTGTTTGTTGGGTCGAGATTAGGGATGGTAGTTTTTGAATTTCTTTAACTATAATCTGATCTATCCCACTCCCTATCTCAGATATGATGTGTCTTGACATCAACTCTTCATAATCAAAATTATGGCATTTTTTTCAAATCAATTTTAATCTACCTCCATACATCATTTTAATATTATAGATAAATTTTGAAAGCCATCCTCAAAAGTACTATCAAATATTGAAAAATCATTCATAAAATCGTTGTCCCTTATTTTAGTAATATCCCAATCAATAGCTTCTTTATGTGCATTTAGAACATCCATAAGTTGGTCTTCCTAAGTAGATATCACTGATGGGATGTCAGTAGGTTCACCAGAAAGTGACTTCAATTCTAGAGCAGTTGGTGGTTCTAATAAGAGAGCTATTGATGGGCTAGGTGGTGGCTCAAGTTTTTCAATCCATAGTTGGATAGTAGGGTGTATCTTCTTGATCATTAATTTCTATATTATACCCATCGTCATCAAAATCGTCCACCTCATAATGAGTCCTATAGAAATTTAATGAATCTCGATAAAGAATTATGGGTGAAGCTTCTTCTAGTATGTTGTTCACATGTGGTTCTTGGAAAGTCTCTACTAAATTCATCATCCCATTAGTTTGTCCATTCTCGCTCAAAGGATTTGGTGATTCTAAGAAACTTAGGAATGAGGTCATATATGAGTAAGGTGATGGAATTGATTTTTTCCATCATTCTGGTTCTTTCCTATATGTTCTTTCCTCAATTATATGGTATGAGTGGATCTTTTTGATTTTATAGGATTGTTCTATGACCATATTATTTTTGAGAGTTTTAATTGATTGTTCAGTAATAGTTTCTGGGATAATAAAATTATTGGTCATATATGGTCCTTCAGGTTCACTCTTGGGTTAATTAGGCAACTCACTTTTACTTATAGTCATGACTAACTGATCTATCTATATTTCTAGATGGGCAATGGCTTGAGAGTGTAAATTTATAAGTTGGTTGGTAAGATCATTTTGCGATTTCATCATGACTTCTAAGATTTTTTCTATTGAATTAAGCCTTTGGTCCTCTAGAGTATTCAATGGTTGATTGGTAAGTTCTGACTTGTCTACTACTTACTGAATCCTCTCTTCAAAAATTGACTCATTATTATTAGAAGAAGATTGATAATGTGGGCAGGGCATATCATAATGTGCATTCATGAAAATGGGTCTTTGTAGTACTGGAGTAATCACAGATTGCGATTGCCATGAAAAATTTGGTTGCACCCTCCATCCTGAATTATGGGTATTATTGTATGAATTATTTCTTGGTCTGTAGGCCATTTAGATTTAATCTTGATAATCATGCTCATACATATACTCAGAAAATTGGTTTGGACATCTTCTTGTAAAGTGGATGGGCCTCGAACAAATTGCACAAATTTGTTGTGTAGGAAGAAAAGATGGATATGAAGGGTTTCTATTGGCTTCTAGATGATCTACTCTACGGGATAGATCAGCAAATATACTATCTAAATCCATCTTTGATTGATTATTTATTTTTATTTTATTTAATTTTAAAAAATAAAAAAAAGATGAGGAGAGAGAATTCTAAAGATGAGAGTCCTAAAGAGTTCTAGATCTAGAGATGATATAAGAGAGTATTTTAATTAGGGTTTGAATTATAAAGGCAAATAAGTTAAGCAGGCATGAACTCTCTATCCTAGGGTTTACCTAGATCTAGATAGCTCCTAATTATTCTAAGATCACCTTCGAGCACTCCAAGCCCAAAATTGACTAACTGACTCAATCAGGTAAGTGTAAGATAGGGGAGGTTTTTTGCTTATTATTTTTCTTAGACACCAACTGGATTGGCTAGATTAGACAATAGAATCAATTGAAAACCATCTTCTTTGAATCAGTCGCCTTAGACACTGAATTAATTAATCAATCCAAACTCAATCCAACTCTAGGATTTTCTTATCCTATTGAGCTCGAATATCCTAGGATCAACGTCTAATTGATTTTAACTTAAAAGATTTAGGTCAATGCAATATGAAGGATGATAGTTTATAGACTAAGAAAGAATGATCAAATTTTCATCTTATCTTATTTAATGAATTGTGCCTTTAAAGTATATTATGGATATGCAATGCAAATCAAACAAGACATCCAAATATATTAAAAATTAATTTTTATATTATATTTTTTATTTTGCTAAATTAATTAAGTGTTATGAGATGTTAGTAATTTTTTAGCATTTATGATTTTATCTTTTTATAAGTATATTTTAGATTTTTGATTTGTTTGGTTTTGCAAAAAAAATAAATTCAAGTGATTAAGTCTGAAAAGTAGTAAAAATCTAAACTACAGAAAGCAAAAAATCAATTATGAAAGATAATAATAGCTAAAAAAATATTTATTTATTTTAAATTAATTAATTAATTTTTAATTAATTAAAGCAATCATGTTATAATTTTTGACAATGATGTCAAAAATTTGACTATTTGTCGTTAGAGTATCAAATAATAATTAAAATCGATCGACCTAAAGATTAGGACAATGGTGAGTCGGATGTCGATTTTCTCAAGAATTAAAGGCTAAGTTACATTTAGTTTAATTAAAAATAAATTAATTTTTAATATAAAAATTAAAATAAATAAATTAAAATTTTAGTAAATAAAAATAAAAGATAATAAATAATTAATTAATTAGGATTTGGAATTAAGTAAGAATAAGAAGAGAAATTATCTAGGATTTTAGTTTCATCTTTTAATATTCAAGTTTGTAATTGATTTATGCAATCTTTTCATTGTCAACATACAATCTTCTCAAATGTATGTTTCATTGATCAGATTCTAACATAACCTATTCTACCGAGTATGGACCATATCCATCTTACAAATATAGACTATTTAGATCATGCAATCAAAAAATATAATTTTGATTTAATTTTTATAATTTATCCTAATCTGAGCACAGACCGTATCTATCTGCAATCACGATCTATCTACTTAGATATAAATCATAAGAAATTAAATATTAAAATATAAATATTTATAATTTATTTTAACTTGAGTACAGATTGTATCTTTCTATGGTCACAATCTGTCTCTTTAAATATAAAATGCAAGAAAAATAAATATTTAAGTATAAGAAAGGCATGTAAAAGAAAAAAAATTATTGCTCAATAAAAAGAAATACAAGATTTAAATTACAAACTCTCATGCTTGAAAGATTTTTCTTGCTCTCCTGGATACGAGACCTTTAGCCTGACATGATCAAAGATCTGCTAGCTTTCGGCATCTTTAGATCTCCCAAAGGAAAAGAAAAGAAAAAGAAAGAAAAAAGAAAGAAGAAAGAAGAAGAGAGGAGAAGAGAAGACAAGGAAGAGAGAAAGAGAGGAAAAAGGAGGATTTGGACCCCAAGGGGGCTCTCTGCCGGCTGTTTTGGCATAATAGGGCTTAAATAGATGAAAAACATGGTCTTATGAGTCCTTATTGAAGTCCAATTGGTGTTTGGATCGGAATCAAAGATCCTGGAGCTTCCTGTCTATTGATTCGAGATCAAAAGGCCTTAAATCCATCACAAAACTGTCGGATAACCTCTTGGATTGATTTTGGTCGTCTGATTGAAGCAGGGAAGGAAATTCGACTGTTGGATTGCACGTTCGGGAGGCTGGAAAGTCCTGAATCAAATCGGAATATGGCCCCAACCATTGGATTTCAATCGGAAGCATCGTCGACCGTCGGATCGCACCATCGCACAGCGCTGGAGAAATCCTAGTCAAAATCAATGCCTGTTCTTAGCCATCTGATGTCGATCGGAAGAGATGTCATCCACACGATCGTGCAATGCCCCCGCTCGCCCATAGACTGCATAAAGTCCTGGCTCATCGACATAGTAATTCGCCCGATGAGCTGCGTGGTTTTCATGCATCATGCCAACGTCAACCGGGCCGAGTTCGATTATGCATGTGCGGGGTTTTGCAGTCTGGTTCTCATTGGATCGGCTAGTTGAGCCGGTCGGTTCAATTATTTTTTTTAATTTTTTTCTTCTTTTTTCTTAAAACTTGCGGCTCCTATTTAAATTCTAATTTAGCTTTAATTTATGTAAAATTTGATCCGTTAGAACCCATAAATCGAGCTCTTCACACTGGTGGATATCTTTCCTACAAAATACTAATAAAAATATTAATTTTTTAAATAAATATTAATTTTTATATTATTTTAATATTTTTATGTTATAAATTATGGTAATTATCAACGCCAATCACCTCTATTAGCATGCCTTGGCCTTTTGTGCAATGGAGGATGGATATCCTCAGTCCTTTCCCACTAGATCTATCAACGGATCGAGTTTGGATCGGAATCTGAATATCCAGATCCAAACTCGATCCTAATTACTGGTATCGAATCTGGATCTGAATATCCAATAAGTCTGATCTTGAAGTACCACATCTGGACCCTAATGGATCCCAGATATCCAGCTTCGATTTTGGGACTCGAATGGACTGAGAGGCACCGTCAATCGAGAGATTGAGAGAGGGAAAGAGGGGAGGGAGTGCGGCGAGTTGAGGTCCGATCATGGCTCGTCAGTGAGTGGATCTCGCGGTGGAGAGGGAGAGATGGGGAGGAGGAGAGGGAGAGTGCCAAGAGCTGCCATCGGTCATGTCTTCGAGAGACTGAGAGAGGGAGAGAGGAGAGGCCCGGGAGGGGGCGTGAGTGAGATAGGGCTCCGATCACGGCCCACCGATGAGTGGATCTTGCGATCGTGGTGGAGAGGGAGAGGCGAGGAGGAGGGAAGGGTGAGGCACCGTCGATCGAGATAGAAAGGGAGAGAGGGAGAGAGAGGAGGGGGTGCTGGTGAGATGGAGGTTCGACCGCAGCCCGTCGGCGAGCGGATCTCATGGCCGCAGTGGAGAGGGAGAGGTAGGGAGGAGGGGAGGGTGAGGTGCCATCGATCGAGACAAAGAGGGAGATTGAGAGAGGGAGAGAGGTGAGGGGCGTAGGGGAGATAGAGGTCCAACTGCAGCCCACTAGTGAGCGGATCTCGTGGTTGCGACTGGGAGGAGGGGAGGGTGAGGCACCATCGGTCGATATAGAGAGGGAGGGAGACTGAGAGGGGGAGAGAGGGAGGGGGTGTGGGGAGATGGGGATCTAGCCGCAGCCCGCTAGCGAGCGGATCTCATGGCTGTGGTGGAGAGGGAGAGGCGGGGAGGAGGGGAGGGTGAGGCATCATCGATCGAGATAGGGAGGAAGAGAGGAAGATTGAGAGAGGGTGAGAGAAGAGGGGGCTTGGATGAGATGGAGGTCCGGCTGCGACTCGCCGGCTAGCAGATCTCATGGTTGTGGCGGAGAGGGAGAGGCGAGGAGGAGGGGAGTGTGAGGTCGTCGATCAAGACTCAAGAGATAGAGAGGAAGAGAGGGAGTCAGAGAAAGGATATATATATTTATTATATATATATAATATATAATATTATATTATATATATAATTTGGATCTTGAGTGTATCAGGTCTGGATACTAAATATCTAGATCCTATCTATTTATATTATGGTTTATCAAGTCTAGGTAAATGAATTCAATACTAGTACCAAATCCAAACCCATCGGATAAATACCTACGGATCTCGGATCTGGACCCGGCTCATTGACAGCTCTATTTCCCATAAGTTTGAGGACAATGGAAATTCTTGCTCGTCGCCATCGATTATTTCACCAAATGAGTGTAAGCTAAACCCCTCGCACGAATCACCAAAGCAAAGGTTGTCGACTTCATTTGGAAGTCAATTATTTGTCGATTCGGCCTGCTTCGTGTGATCATTACAAATAATGGATGACAATTCATAGGGTTGAGATTTGAAGAGTTATGTGATGAACACTAAATTTTCATTTGCCTACCTCTATAGTGCACCTGGAAGCTAATAGGGAAGCAGAAATCACAAATCGAACCTTCTTACGAGGGTTGAAGACAAGACTAGGCAAGGCCAAAGGGTCGTGGATTGACGAGCTCTATCATATGCTATGGGCATATAGAACAATCCCCAGGATCCCAATAAGGGAACCCCTTTTGGTTTGGCCTTCGGGATGGAGGCAATGATCCCATTCGAAGTCGACATCCCCTTCATGCATGTCGAGGGCTACGACGAGCAGGCTAACTTGGGAAAACTACACCTGGACCTACTTGAAGAAACTCAAGAGAAGGCACAAATACGTATCAACATAAGACGGTTCGATACTTCAACTCTAGAGTACGAAGCAAAGCCTTCGGAGTTGGCAACTTGGTACTTCACAAAGTAGATGTTTTCCAATCCGGAGAGCGAGGTAAGCTCATGCCAAAATGAGAAGGGCCCTATCAAGTGGACAAAATCGTAAGGCTGGGAGCCTATCAACTCAAGCAACTTGACGGCACCTCACTTTCCTGATCGTGGAACTCTCAGAACCTATGAATGTATTACCAGTAATGTACATTGTAGTTATTCGAAAGAAAATTTTGTGACAAAGACAATTTCTAATTTGCTCACAGAAGAAGGGTCATTAATGATCCAAACAAGGAGAGGCCAAATGGCCACCCATGCTTCTTCAACGAATGGTCATCGACGACCCAAACGGGGAGAGGTCGAATGGCCACCCGTGTCTCTTCGATAAATGGTCATCGATGACCCAAATGGAGAGACCGAATGGCCATTTGTGCCTCTTCGACGAACGGTCATCAACAACCCAAACGAGAAGAGGCCGAATGGCCACTTATGCCCCTCCGATGAACGATCATCGATGACTCAAATAGAAAGAGGCCAAATGGCCACCAGTGCCCCTCTGAGAACGATCATCGATGACCTAATACAAATGCTGAAGTGCCTCACGCTTCGTAAAAAAGGAAAATATCAAACAATAGAATAAAAAGAGCAAAATTACAATCTCTAAGGCAACAAAAGTATCTCGACCAGCAACCCTTCTGCAATGAACATAGAATGCTTAGAACTTATTTAAAGAGGTCACCATGTCCCCCCGAGCACCATTGATTATCTATCATTTTGAGCACGAGAGGAGTACTAGAGGTAGGTCGATCATCCACACAAGAAAAAATGCATGAGAAAGGGAGAAGAACGGCCCCACGATCAATGATGAATGGTAGCATTCACTTCTCTTCACTCTCAGAACCGAAGCTCGCTCCGACATGAAAGCAAATAGAGCACCAGCCGCACTAGGGGAAACTTGTGTTTGAGCTGTCGTCGTAGACCTTAATGAATCTCATAAGAGAAGAGAAGCTCCCTCCAGTGACCATCAAGATATCCATCAAAAATGGCTGTGTGATGTGGTCGCCACCTTCCTTAAAAGCTCATACACCTAGAAAGGATCATAAGAAACCGTCCTTGAAGCTGGATCCACTGGAGAAATAAAATAGCTGCAACCTCTAAAGGCCATAGGTACGAGCACTCGCTAGGTAAGATGGCTATTTCCAATGCCTCCCAAGCCAATGTTGAGCCCATGAATGTAGCTCCACTATCCTAAAAGGCCAACGGTAATACCGACCAAGAGAATGAATGCCAACACCCATAAGAACTCCATCGCATCTCTCCATCACATGAAGAAAAACTTCAATCCCATACCAAGAGGAAGAGGAAGGGCCCTATAAAAAGGGAGGATATCCCATAAAACCCTTCTATTAAGTCATAAAATGTGTCGATCAATAGTTAGCGACAAACACCACTTTACCCGTATACCCTTAATAAATGCGGCATTTCGAAATGATATGCAATTTATGTATGTACAAAAGCATAAGTATGCCTTGGAATGCTGCAAGCATCATTTCCCCTATGTATCCTTGATCCGCAAATCAAAGTGGCAAAATATGTCATTTCAAAATGATGCACGATTTAATGTGGGTTAAGAAACATGGGTATGCCTCGAAACCCATGCATCTATCCCAGGGATTAACATGGATTATTCCAGTTAATCGACCAAAGGTTGAGACTAGGTAGATGGGATCTTATCCAAGCAAACCTAATCGTATCATTTACAAGCCACACCCTCATGACATGTCGACTGCTTGCAACTCCCATCCTGATGACTTAGGCCTTGATCTAAATTGCCCTTTGAATGACCGAATTAAAGGCTCACAGCTTTGATCAAGGGGTTTGTGGTCAAACTTTAAGCCAACCTCATATGTAAAAGCACATGGCCAGATTAAAAAAGCGAATAGGAAATGAAAATAGGAAAGCTAAATAAAAGCTATGTACATTGAAAAGAGCACACGCAAATAAAAAGACAGGGGTCTGTCCCACCACCATAAATAATCCCTATGAGAGGTCATTATAAAGGGAAAGAAAAAATCTTCATGTTATCAAGATCTTTCCTATTTGACCTTCGAGCCCTGGATTAGGTCCTCATCATGAACTTCCCAACCCCCGGGGCTAAGTCCGCGGATGGTCACACCACCAGAAGCATGTCGGAGGATCGAAGAGCCGGCATCGTCTTTTGGAGCGAAATAATAGAGATCGAGAGTGAAAAATCTCATCCTCATCCAATTGTACAAGATCAAGTAACTGGCATTGTATCATTGTATCTCAACTCAAACATACGGCTTGGATCACTCAAAAATGATGGGTTAGAGGTACCCGACCTTCGCCACTGGGATGAACGCCCGTTGATACCCTAAGACCTTGCCAATGTTGGATGACCTATTTTCAATGTGGAAACCACATCCTCCACGTACCTGGGTCCCATTGCAGGACGAATCCTTGGCCTCTTAATTATCTCAGCCTGCCCAAGATTCGAGACCCTCTCCTATGCAATACAAAGTTCATTATGGAGCCAGAACTCTCTAACTTTTCCATCACACTTGGCTAGTTCGAGTCTCGTGATCCTCCTCTAAGCCAAGTCAAGTTCCCGACGAAGCTTATGAACTGTCTCAATGGCGGACCAAGTGGCCTCCTCCACAATCTTTGTTAACCTTTGGCATTCCTCGGTCAATTGATTATTCTCCTCAATATGGACCTTATGGATTGGCCAAACCCTCGATCGAAGGTGCTTCAATTTCCCCAAGGCCCCTTTAAGCGCCTCGTCCATCTCAAATAGCTTCCTTTTCCTGTAAGAAGCCTTCTTATTCGCGACCTTAAGCACCCTTTCCAAGGTGATAATACGGTTCTTGAGTCAATCGGCCATGCCGACCAGAAGAGGCTCATCATGGGGATCAAAAAAATAACGTCCTTGAAAAGTTCATTAGCACTATGGAGTAAAAACATACAAAAGAGAAGGGAGACAGCTTTAGAATATATAAATTTCATTTCATTCATGAAAATTTCGGATACAAGAGTATAAGGAAAAACATAAAACAAACTATTTTCCAACCTCTTCTTGAAAGTCAGCAAAATCGGAAGTCACTCTTGATGGGCCCATTGGGGCACTCGAGATAGGAATTGTCGGCACTGCTGCTAACACCTAATCCGGCTGACTTTCGATATTAGTGAGCTTGGGAGGAAAAATCTCGTCTAAGAAGGATAAGTCGGCCCCAGGCAACGAGGCCACCGCTCGACACCAGCAATCACCAAAACCCTCCATATACCTTGAATTGAAGGCATTTTGCAGAAAGCCGACTTCTCTTTATGTAACTCGGTGGATGATTTGTACTCTTCAACAACCTGAGCTTTCTTCCTAATGAAGTATTCCGATGCCTAAAAGGCCTCCATGGCCAATTGACAAGCATCGGCCACCTGCTCATCGGCCACGCACCTGGCCTCGACCACTTGCTCCTCGACCTCTTGTTTGACCCTGGCAATCATAGCAACGGCCTCTTCCTTGACCTAAACAACCTCAATGGCCACCTTCTACAGCTTTTCATCGCTTTCAGCTGCTACCTTGTTTAATACCTCCTTCAAGCATTGAACCTCTTTTCTTGCCTCCTCAACCCACCAATGGGCCTTGACAACATCTCGCAGGGATAACTTCCTTGCCTTCCCCCCTTGGACGCATGATTCGACAACTCAACAAAAAAATGGAGCGTCTGCGTGCGCACAACAATAGGGACATTAATGACAAACTAAGAAAGAGTGACAGAAAACAAGTCGGTGGGCAAGAAAATACCTAAAGCACAAAAATTGCCGAATGGTGCTGTAACTCCTCGAGACTTAGATTATGGATCTCCTGCATCTCGGTAGGAAAAATAGCATTCCTGATTGCTCCTTTGATGACCTTCCAGTCGTCGAACGAAGAGCACTCTGAGCCTCCGATGGGCGAAGCCCCTCATCGCTCGAACATTAAATAGGAGCCTTCTCGCTCACACCGACCACCGATTCTGGCCCCTTCCCCTTCTTATCCTTGGGCACCAAGGAGAGCCGCACTAGGGGGATTGTCGATGGAACCGAGCCCACTTGTACAAGAATTGGCACTGTAGTAGTGACTCGGGCTGATGGTGCCACATCCGACAGGAGAATGGGCATAGGAATCTCTTCAAGCGAGGATTTTTGACTGTGACCTGCAACCTTTGACAGGCCGATCCCTTCCATTTTCAATTTTTTAGAACACTAATAGTGGCAGAAGCCTTCCCCTTCTTCAGGAGCTTCTGCTTCAGTTCTACTACGCCCTCGGGCCTCATCTCTACTGTCACCAAAGCAAAGTTACGAATAGAGAGAGAGAGAGAGAGATGAAAAATAAGGCTAAGAACAACAATATCACTCACCTTTAGGGTTGATTTGAATAAGTTCCACATTAAAGAGGGCCTCATCGGCCACTAACTCATCCTCGTTCAGAGGAGCATTGAAGCGATGCTAAAGGACTTAAAAATGCTCTTCCTCTTTGGCTTTTAGTATTGGGATCGAAAGCGCAGATTTTTCTGATCAACCCCAACTCAGCAAATTCCAACCATGAAAAGAGGAATGGGAGATGAAAATGAAATGCTCCTTCCACATGTGGATAGAGGTAGGGAGTCCCATTATTATTGAAAAAACCTCCTTCTAGGTGGTAACGTACCATCAGTCCATGGCACGGGGATGCCTCCTGAAGGTGAAAAAGGAGCAAAAAAGAGAGACTGAGGGTTGAACCTCGGCCATAACACATAAGATTAAAAAATCTATAATGAATCTAAACGAGTTTGGCATGACAACACAAAGAGAAAGATCGAAGAAACGAAAGATACTAAGGACAAACAGATGAACCGAAAACCTTAATCCCACTCGGAACGCTTCCTTGTGTACTCCAACATGTTCTAAAGGAGAATTACCAACCCTATTATCAACACCCAGAAGCTCTAAATCAAAATCTGGAGGGATACCGTACAGGACCCTAACTCTACTCAAATCCTTAGTGGTCATCATGGAGCCGATACTTTCCGACCCTAGGGACAAATTGGTGATAGGGCCCGGATGGCCCTTTGCTGCAGGACTACGATCCTTTGTCGGACTAGAACCCATCATCTATGAACCTTTAAATGAACAATTAAAGAGCCTCCCCTAGCGAGAGAAGGAAAAAAGAGGCAGGGAGACCAAGAAGATGACTAGGAGGACACATTTGATAACATGAGCAGGGATGGAAAAAGAAGACAGAAAGCGTACGCAGGAACCACAAGGGTGATAGGTCTAAAAAAGCATAGGCCAAATGCGGATAATGTCCCAAATGGGAAGAACTAGAAAATAAATCCCCCCCTCCCCCATCGTCCATAATCATAAAAAGCTGGCCATAAGAAGTAGCAAATCATCCCTAACCAAGCAACTACCCACATATGGCATCTTGTCATTCACCTACCATAGCCACTAATTGGCCAAATCGATGCAATGCGCTAAACTAGGCACCTATAGAATTTTTAAATTGGAACACATTTAATTTCAAAATAATGGCATGACAGTTAGGGATGGAAATAGGCCAGATGGCCTATCAGGGACTTGCAGCCTAGTCTACTGTCGGCCTGACCTGGCCTGACCTATTTATCTAAATAAGTCGGGCACAGACTTTTAAAAAGACCTGTTTAAATAAATAGGTCAGACTTAAAATTCCAAAGACTGGCTTAAAAGCCAGCATGCCAGCATGTATAAGAGTAGCATGTGTTATGTTTGATAGACCTTTGGGCCTATGCTGAGATCTTGAAGGCCTAGGCTTATTGACCTATTTAAAGATTTTAATATTTATAGATTTTTAAATAGGCTTTCAGGCTAAATCAGGCTTTTTTATTTTGTAAAACAAACTAGGCCAAGCCTCATTTTAAGTTAGAACCAGTCCAACAGGCTAGGCTCAGGCTAGTATTTTATAATACAAGCCTGGCCTGGCTTGACCTATTTCCACCCCTAATGACAGTGTCATTTTTTATTCCTCTCCCAAAAATTGCAGACCTCTACCAATAAAAAAACTCCCTCACCTTCTCGGCCGCCCTACTCAGAACTACTCCTTTCGTTCGACCAATGCTTGGGCTCGGTAGTAGAGGGCATGTGTTGGAAAAAAAATCCACATGACTCGATAATGTGAGGGAGGCCCATAATTGAAAGACGTTTAAGCTCAGAATGACTTGGCTAGGGGTCGGGATCCTAGACCCACCTGCAGGGGTCAAGTATCAAGTAATGAGCGACTTCATAATCCATTAAGAATCAGAATCAACCTACAGCCTTTGGAGAAGACATTGGACCTGAGAGCTCTCCCTTGTATCTCCTCCAACCAAGGGGCAGAGTGACATCCGACACATCGCCCGCCATCTCCATGCCCAATCCATCACCGCCCCACCGACTGCTAAGTATCGACCTTCATCGGGAACTACTTCCAGAAAGGTTAGCTCCCCTCTCAATCCCATCAAGTTACATTATTGGAGGTGCCCCACGACGGTTAGCTACATGCTATAAGGGGCACATCAAGTCAAGATATCCTAAAAACTATCCATCGCCCCACGGAAGATATTACATGCCCCGCTCATGCATAATAAATAGGCTATCATTACCGCCCTCGATTGGACGTGACGTGATGGGCGGATTCTACCATCGACGAAGCTATTTCTTTATCTTTATCTCTCCTTTCCCCCATTCTCGGACGATAGCCCGGTGTACTGGCCTCTGATTGGCCAATGCCACCATCGACTAGGAGAGCAACCTCCAGTTGAGGCCTCCTAAAAAGCCATTAATTGTGTCACATGCGCATTATTATTGCCACTTAGGGCTTTACCGAAATATGATAAAATTGATAGGTAGAACATCGAGGAGAGACAACCCTCCTGACACCCACTCATGATCTGCCCTCAGAAAGCTAAGTAGGATCACTAGATCCTAACCCGCCTGTCATCATCCACATGTTCTCTTGGTTTTCAACTCGATTAATGGTTGTCTGATCATGCATCTTCGAGGAATATGACTCCCAAAGACTGCACGGGTGGATTTCTGTGTAAACTCTTATCTCTGCTTATAAAAGGAGGCTCTAAGGGGATCTCCAAAGAAGATATGAACTTATTACCCTCACGCTCCTCCATTTATTGCATTGTATTTCTGATGAGCATCGGAGGATCCTCATCGGAGCAATTTTCGATCGGAGCTTTTCTTTGTGGGTTTTACTTTCGGCAATCCGATTCCTTACTAACTTCAACCGAATCGGTGCTCGATCAAAATCAACGTCAACAACAGTCAACCGAATTAAGCCCCAATCAAACAATAAGTGCTTTTTATTTTTTATTTTTTTATGTGAAAGGGAGGTAGGAATAGCAAGCCATTTGACTTTCAAAAGTGCTATTTTGTTTTAATAATTATTAAAATAAAATTTTATGCACAATGATTTCACTTGGCATACACACTACAACAAAAATAATTTTTGACAGCAAATTACTTATAATATTTTTTATTATACATCTCTAAATTCTTTTTTAACTATATTTTGCTAAAAATGCAGTTATCTTTCGATAAGTATTTTTATTATTAGCAGTACTTTATTATAAATGCCGTTATAAATTTGTATTTTATGGTATATAACTTAAAATGACAGAATTCAAAATAGCCATCATGACATTTAATTAATATAATAATAAATAATATGATATTTTATAAAATTTTAAATAATTACAGCTAAATTTTAAATTATTACTTTTTATATAGAGTTTGATTTAGTCATACTTAGAGCTTAGTTTAATTATATCCGATCTCATAAAATATATTATTATTATATATTTAATATTATTTATTTAATGATATGAATGTATATTAATAAATTAAATAAATTATTTTTATGTGTTAATTTTATAAATTTTAGTTTGATAATTAATAGCTTGCTGTTCAAACAAGAGATGATTCGAATCCTTATTTTATTTGAATTATAGAACATATAGTTTATTTTTGATACGGTGGAAATCAAGTGACCGGTTAGGTAGCTAGAGTTTATCATCAGCTGTGAAGGGCGAGTAATTTGGATGATCGTCTCCCTCGACCAGCGACGAGTTCTGTTTCCAACTCATGACCAGCTGAACGGGATGTTCGCGGTTGCATGGTGCGATCCCACCGTTCTCCTTTTTGTCGTGTGTTCCGCTGTATCGGATGGGCTCTGAACCAACAAGCGGATGGGATTTTGAAGACTGGGGACCGGGGAGCACTAAGTAGGACCATCCTAATGATATCTGCTCCTACCTAATTTAGAATCGGAAATAGAAGCTTTGAAGCCCAAGGAATCTCCATTGCCATGTCTTGAGAGGAGATTCTGATTAAATTTAAACCATGGCCTCATCATGTATCACACCACGATGCATAGCGCACAATCAGGAATTGATGAAATACAAGGATAACATGGCGTGTTATCCACCGTGGGATTAGGCGTGGTAAGTTTGGGGCTTTATACAGGGACGCAATGTTTCCATAAAGATACCATTCTATTATAATTGACTCGTTGGAATTCTCGGACCTCCGAAAAAGAAATTCCTATAAATCACGATAGACCCAAGTCAATGATTCTTTCATACTGACTAAATAGTGTTATCGTAATGATTAATGATGGAAAAAATAATAATATTAGTTTTAAAATCACCGTCCACGAAAAACCATCGCTCATACTATTTTGAATTAGAGGATAAATGGAAAATGTTTTACCAACCATATCAAACGGAGTACCATGATTGGTGAGCTTAGAGTGGGGAATTCTCCATTATGTCATGGGATCCATCTGCCTCACGAGCATAAAGTAGCATTTAAAATATTATTTTTTTATAAATAAATATTATAAAAAAATTGATCAATCTTTTCATCGGCCAATTTATCCATATTTTTAAAATAAAAATAAAAATTATTTATAAAATATAAAAAATATTCTAAATGAATAAATTTTTTTTCTTGACAAACAATCTTTTTTATTTTATTCTTAAAATACCTCTAATCCTATATAATATATACTATATTATATATATTAGATATTAATATAATATTAATTATTATAGATAATAATATATAGGGATCTATGCAAATATAAAATGATATTTTTTCTTAACAACTTGGTCTTGTAACATCCAATAACAAACATGAATGAACTATTTCTTAAAGTCCAGGTGGCCCAAATTCTTCATAGTTATCTCTAGGCCTTTTAATTAGAAAATAATGTTGATAAAGACATATAGGTATATTATCACAATCTTTCATAAATTTTTCATTTTTCACACGATGGAGCTTTCTTTTTTGGTTTTTTTATTTTTTTGAGGATTGACAAATCAAATAATATTTCTATTTCCTGCTCTTTTTTTTATAAATCAAATTTTTTTTACCATAATATTTAGTTCCTACTATTATCAATTATTATCATCATAATATAACATATGATTGTTATAATATAATATAATACATTATGATATGTATTAGATTATATGATGGATAATATAATATAATAATATATATATATACATAATACATATAATAGAATATAATGTATAATATACTATAATTAAATATAATGATATCTATATAATGAAAAGGATATAAAAAATATGGATAAATTTTAGCAAAATTTATTCAAAAAATAGTAATATAAAGAAATTAAATAAATTATTTTTTTATCTAAATATT
Organism: Cocos nucifera; assembly: GCA_006176705.1. Classification (NCBI taxonomy): domain Eukaryota; kingdom Viridiplantae; phylum Streptophyta; class Magnoliopsida; order Arecales; family Arecaceae; genus Cocos; species Cocos nucifera. The sequence goes on along the minus strand of QRFJ01000121.1, from coordinate 531,631 downwards.
ATCTAAAAAAAATTATTAGTAGAATATAGATTTTCGAATAGCTCCAGGTTTGAAAAACTAGTATAAAAAATATAATATTGAAAAAAACATTTTATTTAAAATAAACAGCTCATGTACAATCATAGCCGTCATCTTTCGTCACAAGGTGATGAGATGTCGGCGACCAAGCGTCCATCTTCTTGCAGTGTTCCGAAAGTAGCCCTCATTGGCGGGAAGGCGCCGTCCAGATCAGCTTTTAAAGGCGTCGCTCGTCTTTGGCTTGCCAGGGTTTCCTCGACACCTTCCACAAGAAGCTTTCTAGGGTTTCCCAAGAACCCTCATACCTGTCCTCCATCCCATTCGTCGAAAAATTTTCTAGGGTTTCCTCAAGAATCCTCGTGCCCTCTCCCGAACGGACGGTGCACAATCTATAGGAAGCTCGAGGGAAATGCCGAACTACAAGATTAGGGGGATCGATGTGGATTTCCCCTTCGAAGCCTACGATTGCCAGATCGTCTATATGGAGAAGGTCATCCAGTCGTTGCAAGAGGTTTGATCTCCAGAATATCCCAATTTTCCAAGAATTTCGTCCATGCTGTCGTATTGAATCCTAACTAGTTTTTTTTTGTCATTTGCTCGCTGGGATTAAAACAACATCTTTATTGATTTAACCTTCCCGTAGTTTCTTTTGCGATTCTTTTCTTTTACGATCATTTCAAGACAATGTAAATTTGTTTCTTTTGCGCTATCTTAGTTCTTTTCGCGATTCCTTGTTCTTTGACAGTCTGAAGAGCCGTCTAATTATTTCACCTAATCTCGAACATTTTCTCTATCTACATTCCTTTGTAGCTCGTTTTGTCCCTCCGTCCTTCGTTTTTTTCTTTTCGCTGCCACTTTGGTCCTACAGCAATTCTTCCAACAGTGAGGGTTTATATCTTGCCTTCCATATCTGTTTGTTTTTCATGCTATAATCCTACTTTATGACTCTTTACAGCTCAAAGATTATATATCCTGATTTCTCGTTTTCTTCTATATCTCTTGTCTTTGCCTTCTATATCTGATTCTTCACAAAAATTTTCTCCTTCATGTTCTTGAAAACCTAAACTGTATCCCATCATTCAAGCTGGATAATCTTTATGTTTCTTCATTCATTTCTTTGTCAAACAGCATTCTTCTTATCTCCAAGTTCCTGTTTTCTTAAAGATTATGTAACTCTCTTGGGAGCAAACATGATTTCATTTCCTGTTGCGCCAGGGATGTAATGCTTTGTTGGAGAGTCCAACTGGAACGGGAAAAACTTTGTCCCTCCTGTGTGCCACATTGGCTTGGAGGAAGAGTTTGGGTGACTTCCTAACCACGACAAATGAAGACAAGAATCAGTATTCTGGAAGTCAGCACTCCCAAAGTCAATTGACAGAGAACCCACGATCAAATTATCCTGTCATCATATACACTTCACGCACTCACAGCCAGTTGAAGCAGGTTATCAGAGAGCTAAAAACTAGTAACTACAGGTGAAATTAGCCTTCCCATTTAGTTTTTGTTCAATTAAGGTGCCCTTTCGACCAAGTACAAAGCAGTATGAAGTCATCTTTTTGTTCTCGTATTTTCTTTTGAGTATTGGATGTTGATGCAGTATTCTACAGATCTGCTCCTCAAATGTGTCCAAATTGAAGCCTGAATAGAAGGTTTCTCAATTTTTTTCCCTCCAAACATTTCTCTCTATTTCGTCCATTTTGGAATCTTTACTGACTTTTTGTTTGGTTATGGTCCGAGGAAGTCTCAATGTTTTGCTGATTTTGGAACTCAAGGTTTGATCATGTAATGGAAGGGGAATTTTGTTTTAGAAAACCTTTGATTCCCTCTTGCATGTTGGTCCTTCCTTATCTCTATCATTTTAGACCACTTGTTGTGAAATATCTTGCATATTATTTCTTTGATGGAGAATATCTAGAATATTATTAGATAATCTAGTGATGCTTTTGTGCTCTTTTTTTTATAAAAAAAATTAGTTTAAAAGACCAATAATGGGCTTTGAATAATACATATTCTGCAATGGTGCTGGGTACATCCTCTTTTATTTTTCTACATGGACTTTTAACATTGGTGTAGGCTTGATATCAGCATGTCATAACTATTGTTTGTTGTAGTTCACCTTTTCTGGACTCGTGTGTGTTTAACTTTTGCTCTAGTACAAGCTTGCAGGCCCAAAATGGCAGTATTAGGTTCTCGTGAGCAAATGTGTATTCATGATGAAGTACGCTTACTTCGTGGTACAGCACAGAACAATGCTTGCCATTACCTCTGCAAGAAACGGCTCTGCCGCCATTATACTCGTGTTTCTGGTACTAATGTTTTTGTGATGCTTGATATATTTCAACTGATTTTATTTTATTTTGCTCATCAAGATATTTTATATGCCTTTGTTTTATATCAAGTTATCAACCCTTCAAAGTGAGTTATGTTTTTCCCCCTTATGTCTTCCATTTCATGCATCATTTATTGCCTCACTCAGGCACATGTATGATTTCAGCTTTTCATGCATCGACCGATCGTATCAAAGAAGATAATGATTCGATTTATGAGACTTCATACCTAAGTTATCTTGTTCTGATGATCAACTCTTTGTCAGTTTCGTTTTCTCATTATGTTGCTGGTGGTCTTGTTTGGGAATGTTATATTTTATTGAAACAACAGAAAGTTTGATGTGCAAACATGACAATGATAGCACTAGCAAGAATGTACATATTTTCTCTGTCGAGATATCTCCCACTTAATCATATTTACAAATTCATCCACCATAATATTTGTAGTTTCTCAATTGCCAGATCACATGCCATAACTTTTGCATCTTCATCTTCTGGTGGTTCCAAGATAACCACCATAATATCTGTAGAGTTTCATAATTGCTCAACTAAATGATGTTGCAAATGGCTGGAGAACAGGTTACTTTATGAGCTTGATGGTAGAGAGTAACAGATTCATAGGATTAGAGTGACATATTCTTAAACTGAGATGTTTCGTTGAGATGGCAGTACACTTGAAAGGTTAGTATGAGGAGGAATGATGGTCAGTAGGCAAGTAGGATTATATGGAGTTTTTGGTTTGGGGGGGGGGGGTTTAGGGCGGGGCGGCCAGTGACAGCCTCACGGATAATTGCCAATATTGTTTTTCTATTACCTTTGAGAGATCATCAAGGCTGGTTTACTATTTCATTATGTATGAGTTTAGATCTTATCCCTTCTTATTTAATTTGAACATATTTATACATACCTAGAGCACAATTGTCAAATAACCCTGGCTCAATGTGCATATATATGTGCACATATACATATACATGTATGTATATGTGCACATATACATATACATGTATGTAATGCATCAATGTACTTATGGCTTAATGTTCCTTTCTGCTGTTGTTGCACAAATTTTTGTTTAGTTGCTGATTGATTTCTTTATATGCATGTATAAATTTTTGTAGAGTACATGAAGTCACATCATGAACCTGGAAATGAGCCTTTTGACATAGAAGACTTGGTTAATATTGGAAGAACCAAGGGGCCGTAGGTTTCTGTAACACACTTGCCCTTTTTTTTTTTAAGTTTGTTTGACAATGTTATAAATTTTTATTGCTTAAATTAATATGACAAACTCTATTAGATTACAAGTATGAAATGTTATTCTCTTGTAGATGCCCATACTATATATCCCGAGAGCTTCACAAGGTTGTTGATATCTTGTTTGCCCCCTACAACTATCTTATTGATCCTGGAAATCGGCGTTCTCTAATGGGAATACAATGGAACAATGCTGTGCTTATTTTTGATGAAGCACACAATCTGGTATTGAAAAATTGCTTCTAACTATTGACATTAAAATATAGCATTTTAGTATAGGGATGATATTGGATCTCAGTTTAATAGTTCTGATTGTCTGCTCACTTATTCTTATGGTATGGTAGAAGATTAACATCAATCCAAAAATTCATTTTATATGGTGCTTTGTGTTCCATTTTTGTAACTTCTTAGGAATGAAGCTCTCATGGGTTGACATGCAGGAGGGCATATGTGCAGATGCAGCTTCATTTGACTTGCCTTCAGGTTATCTAACTGCTTGCATTTCAGAAGCAAAACAATGTGTTGATGTTTGTATAGCGAGGAGGGCAATTGAAAAATCAGCTGATAAGCAACATGACCCAGATAATTATGCTATTCTTAGAGGTATTTCCAGCATTCAAGTCATTATGATAGTTTTCTATTTTCCCTTTATTTTTGTTGGGATGATTATGCACTCCATTTATGAGCATGATCATCTTAGAATTAAGTGCCTTTATGATTCTTATATTAGGCCTAGTTGTTCCCTGGGTCAATGGGTAAATTGAGAATTATGTTGATTGCTTACTCATTGATCTACTTCCATGGTCCGCTAAACAAAGTACCGTTTGAATTTTCTCTTTTCACCACTTAAAATTGTAGAGGCAGCAATTAGGATGTTGCATTTATCCGGATATTATGTTCTATTGGTGCCATGCCATTGTTGAGTCCTAAACTAGTTCTATTTTTGTTTTCACTTCATCATGGACCTTTTATCCTATTCAACCCATCAACGTGATTTTTCTTATTAGAACTCCACATGTTAGCAATGCATAAACTTACATATTGACAACATTTCCAAGCTAGTCAGCCTTGAGCAGAATACAGCTATTTGCTCATGGAATAAGGTTTGTTAGTTATGACTGAAGTAAGCTATGTATTTGTTCATTTAAATGTTGGCATCTCAGTCTTCCCTACAGCCCCAATTTTTGAACTATTTTGTTCTCATGCCACATGCTGTTTATAAGGGTTCCACTGAAATGAACTGGCAAGAATTCTCTCTTTGTTTTGAAATGATTTATAATTGAATTTGTTTATATTGCTTTGTGATAACATAGAAGTCATTTTTTGAAATCCAATGTACTAATGTTATCTGCTAGATTGTTTATGCAACTGATAATTGCACTACAGCATGCCATGATGCTTCAAGCTGGAGCATCACCCTTGTTTAATGGCTATGTTATTGTAAATATACATTATCACAAACAACACAGCTGGAAATAAATTTGACAGCTTACAAATCACTAGCTTAAATTTGTAGATGAATTTATGCTTGCAGATTTTTATCTGTCAACATCTCAAGATTCTTTTAAGCAAGATTTTAGGGCAGAATGTGTGATGGAAGGACACCTTGTAAATGAAGAGGTGTCGGTTCTTGTGCAACTGAAGTCATAGTATTGCATTTTACTGAATTTTATTTAATTTACAAACGAATTGATATTAAGCTTTTTCTAACGGTCTTTTGGTTATATTTAACATACCAAATAGTTTTCTTATATGTAACAATAAAATCCTCGCAGCCCTTCTACTGAAGCTTGAAAAGCGGATTGCTGAGGTTGCTATTGAATCCAAAGAGTTAGGTTTCACAAGACCTGGGAATTATATATATGAGTTCCTTTCTGATCTTAACATAACATATGAGACTGCCAATATGCTTATTGATACAATTGACAATGCTGCTCTGCTTCTCGAGGAAGGTACTGTGTCTACTTTAACTGAACCTTTTTGTTGAATTAATGGCTCTTTCTTCTTATTGTGACCTTCAAACATTATTGTATTTATCAGTAAGTGAAAATTTACTTTACTCTTGATCCTTCAAGAAGATCTTTTTCTTCCTGTCTTAATAGACAAAGTATAGAAATTCTGTTTGCTGGACAATAATATGATTTCTTTCCCCAAAATACTAGAAAGCATGACTGAAACTGGAATGCAAACAAAAACAAAAGGAACAGTATGCAGATTAGAAAGCATCAGGGATATTCTCAATCTTATCTTCAAGGATGGTGGCAAAAGTCACTCAAAGTTTTATCGTGTAAGTTGTTTTAACCATACATGCCTGCATTCAATTTTCTCACTTTTTAGGTTAGTTTTTTTTTTCTTTTGCTTTTTAAAATTTTTATTTAGAGTGAGGTCTGTAAATTGTTTTAACTCCATGGCACATTTAACTGATTACAAAGATATTGTCTTTTTAAGTTTCATGTGCAGGAGTCTCAACAAAGTACCATGGATTCTTTTAAAGGTACCAAGGCACCACTATTTGAATTTTAAGATAATGATGCATTATGCTCTTGATATCAATTTTATATCCAATTGAAGTGATGGTTCTCTTTATCTTGAGTACATACATCATTTTGATTGATGAGTTTTTTTTTAAACAAATCATGGTTGACTTTTACCATGCCTATTATCTGGCGTTTTTACAACCAAATGGGAAAAGACAGTCAGGGCTTAATGTCACCTCAGTGGTTCATTTCAAATTATTCTGTCATAGCTGATAATTTGTATTCTGTATACTGGTTTCATGTTGAGCTTGTGAAACTTGTACTGCCAACTACTGTTACAAACTATGTAATGTTTACTAATATCTGTCTAGGATTGTTTATGTTAGACAGTGAATATGATTCTGGCAGAAACTATATTTTGCACTTCTTCCATGTTACGAGTTTTAAGGTGTAGCAGCCTATTTTTTGTTCCTTTTTTTACAGATTTTATACCGTTTTTATGGTTTGCAGTCCTTGAAGTGAAGCTGGTATCAACTAAAACAACTGGAGAGTAAAATCTGTTTGAAATCTCTAATTGTGCTTTTCTGTGGTTACTCTTTGAAGAATGTTGCTCTTATGCTGACTTATGCTATGTATCCTTTTTCTACATGCATCTATATTCAATATTTATCATTCTCTGATGAACTCGTGGTAGTGTTGTAGCTTGCTGACTTACCTGCCTTGTTACTAGCCTCACAGCCATGTGAACTTATGCCCTTCTATTGCTTGGTGCTTTCTCTGGCTCATGATCTTCTGTGGTCATGCGTCTTCAAGCATCATCTTCGCCTATTCCTATGCTGCTGTCTACCTTCTTCCATTATGGATCTATCACACAAAGAGACACACACACACACACACAGAGAGAGAGAGAGAGAGAGAGAGAGAGAGAGAGAGAGAGAGAGAGAGAGAGAGAGAGAGAGAGAGAGAGTTTTACTCCTTAAGTGAACTTCTACAGGTGTTATTTTATTCTTTGTATGAGACAATACATACATTCTACAATCTATCCTTCCGCTTGCATGTGATGAGTCATTTATAATTGCATATATTAACATATGCTTGGATGTCATTTACTCTTACACTTGCTCAAGTTTCACCTATGTTCACAGGCTTGGTACTAGCAACAAATTTCAGTTTAAAATCACATAGAAGTTGAACATTTGTAGTCTATTACCTGGATTTGCAGAAGTTTGAAAATATAGGAGTTAAGGTTATCTACTTATTTATTTTGGAGAATTGCTTGCATCGTAGTTAAGTGTTTTGATTTTATTTTTTTTAAATAATTCATGCTCTGAAGTTGTTTTGATGGCTTTTAGTTTAAACTAGTACAACCATGTAACATACTATTTAGTTGTCATTGCCTTTCTAGAATTTTAATTGGCATTTATTGGTGCGGAATCTGGTTGATGCCGGATTGAGCTGGAGTCGAGGAAGAAGAGGTCGCCATCGGTGATCTGCAAAACAAAGTTTCGTCCGGAGTTAGTGGTGGTGGCTCCGACAGGACCTTCCGACGATCAAGTCAGCTCTTCTGGCCAACAGAAATGGAGTGCTCAGGCAAGAATTCAGCAGAGTTTCGGAAAAGAAAAAAGAGCTTAGAGAAAATGTATCTGGAGAGTTCCTTTTTATAGACGGAGCCTGTAGCAGACTGATAGTGACGGTTGTAACCATCGGATAGTGAGCCACTCGGGGCCACGTGGAGTTTATTACAGAGAGAGATGTCCATTGCTGTGATGTGGCCGTTCGGTAGAGGGCCGCTCGGGACTATGTAGAGTTTGTTACGGAGAGTGGTGTTCGTTGTCATGAAGTGGTCGTTCGTTGAGATTTAATAGTCGAAATTCGGAGAAAGTAGGCGTTGGTTGGTGAAGAGCTTTGATATACATCAATTTCAGGAGAGTTCGAACTTCTAAAGGAAAGACGGCTAGAGGGGATCATCCGGAAGGAATGCTAGTTGAAATTCGAAAGAAATCCACTAGAGGAATCCGGATGGAGCTTGACTGATGGAGAAGTCTAGGAGTTTGATTGATGGAGAAGTTCGATCGAAGGAGAAGTCCGGAAGGAGTTCGGCTCCTGGAGTTAATCGGCTGAAGGAGAGATCCGGAAGGAGTTCGGCTTCTGGAGGAACTTGACTGAAGGAGAGATTCAGAAGGAGTTCGGCTCCTGTAGAAATCCGACTGAAGGAGTCCGAAGGGAGTTCGGCTTTTGTAGAAATCCGACTGAAGGAGTCCAGAAGAAATTTGGTTCCTGAAAGTATTCGATTGAAGGAGATATCTGGAAGGAGTTCGCCTCCTGGAGGAATCCACGAAAGAAGAGATCCGGAAGGAGTTCGGCCGCTGGAGGAACTTGACTGAAGGAGAGATCCGGAAGGAGTTCGACTGGGGATCGACCGCTGAGGAGTTCGGTTGGATTCGGCCGCTGGAGGAGTTCGGTTGGATTCGGCCGTTGGAGGAGTTTGGCTACTGAATGAGTTCGACCGCTGGAGGAGATTGGATGGGGCTTGACCGTTGGAGGAAGAATTTTCGATTGAAGCGCTTTTACGATTATCGGTTGTGTTAGGCGAAGCATCAGGCTGGACTTCGACGGGAGCGAAATTTATCCCCAATAATAGTTTTCCCACTTTCGAGTTCGAAATTCGAAGAAAGGGAGTACAAAAAAGGCGACTGCCGAAGTCCTTTTTCGGGCTCTATATCCATTGGGATTGAAGCTCGGGGGAGATCTTATCTCCAATCGAGATTGACGTTGAAGTTGAGGCTCAGGGGAGATCTCATCTCCAGTCGAGGTCCAGGGAGATCTTATCTCCTCTTCTCACCTCGTTTAAAATAAACAAGGCCTTCGACTTTGCTCATGTTAGGACGAGATTCTCCTCCTATTTTTAACGGGCTGTAGGGACATATAAGGGCCGTTGTCAGGGCCTCTCCTCCCATCTCGTCTAAAATGAACGAGGCCTTCGACTTTGCTCACGTTAGGACGAGGTTCTCCTTCTATTTCTAATGGGTTGTAGGGGCACATAAGGGTCGTTGTCAGGGCCTCCCCCATCTCGTTTAAAATGAATGAGGCTTTCGACTTTTGCTCGCGTTAGGACGAGGTTCTCCTCTTATTCCTAACGGGTTGTAGGGGCGCATAAGGACCGTTGTCAGGGCCTTTCCTCTCGTCCCATCTAAAAATGAACGAGGCCTTCGATTTTGCTCACGTTAGGACGAGGTTCTCTTGTTCCTAACGACCTGTGGGGGCACATAAGGGCCATTGTCAGAGCCTCTTCCTCCATCTTGTCTAAAATGAATGAGGCCTTTGACTTTGCTCACGTTAAGACGAGGTTCTTCTCCTGTTCCTAACGGACTGTGGGGGCATATAAGGGCCGTTGTCAGAGCTTCTCCCTCTATTTCATCTAAAATGAATGAGGCCTTCAACTTTGCTCGCGTTAGGATGAGGTTCTCCTCCTGTTCCTAATGGATTGTGGGGGCACATAAGGTCGTTGTCAGGGCCTTCCCCCTATCCCGTCTAAAATGAATGAGGTCTTCGACTTTGCTCGCGTTAGGATGAGGTTCTCCTTCTATTCCTAATGGACTGTGGGGGCACATAAGAGTCGTTGTCAGGGCCTCTCCCCCCATCTCGTCTAAAATGAACGAAGCCTTCGATTTTGCTCGCGTTAGGACGAGGTTCTCCTCCTGTTCCTAACGGGCTGTGAGGGCACATAAGGGCCGTTGTTAGGACATCTTCTCTAATTTTGTCTAAAATGATCGAGCCCTTCGACTTGCTCATGTTAGGACGAGATTCTCCTTCTGTTCCTAACATGACTACTATTGATTACTTCTTTCAGACAGTACATTCTCAGATTCTCTGAGTCTCAAGTTCGTGGGAGCGTTGTTCCTCCGCGCTTCTCCAGGCGGTAAGTTCCGGATCGGACGACCTTCTCTATTTCATATGAGCCTTTTCAATTCGGGGCAAGCTTTCCCTAGCTCTAAGGCTGAGAGATGGCGACTCGTCGAAGTATTAGGCCCCCAGAGATAGCATCGATGATGTCGGGAGGCGGTCGATCTCCTTGTTGTTCCTTCCTCCATTGAGGGAGGCGTCATTGTGAAACCTTCTGGGGGAAACTTCTTTGCGCCCTTCCGTCGGGGCTTCTTTGACGACGAGCTCGAGGAGGGGTTCGGCCTCGCTTGCGCTTGGGGGGAGTCCGTGAGCGTGGCCGAGCTTCATTCGGTCCTCCTGTGAAACCTCCTGGGGGGAGAACTTCGTGTCCTTTTGTCGGAGCTCCTTTGATGACGAGCTCATGGAGGAATTCGGGCTCGCTTGCGCTCGAGGGGGTCCGTGAGCATGGCCGAGCTTCACTCGGTCCTCCTGTGAAACCTTCTGGGGGAGAACTTCGTGTCTTTTTGTCGGGGCTCCTTTGATGATGAGCTCACGGAGGAATTCGGGCTCGCTTATGCTCGGAGGGGGGGTCCGTGAGCGTGGTCGAGCTTCATTCGGCTCTCCTGTGAAACCTTCTGGGAGGAGAACTTCGTGCCCTTTTCTCGGAACTTCTTTGATGACGAGCTCGAGGGGGAGTTCGGTCTCGTTTGCACTCGGAGGGAGTTCGTGAGCACGGCCGAACTTCATTCAGCCCTCCATCAGCCGTGGATTTGCTAGACTCGCCCGCCTGCCGTTCTCCTATAGCTTCGTCATCCTTCAATTTGAAAGCTTCTTTCGTACGGGCATATCCCTCGGTCCGAGCTAGCAGATCGGCAAAGTTTCTGAGGTACTTCTTCTTTAGAGAGAATAGCAAATCGTTCCTCTGAAGGCCGTCCTTGAGTGTGGCCATCGCAACTGACTAGTCCAAGTTCCGGACCTCCAACGCAGTAGCATTAAACCGGATGACATAAGTTCGGATGGATTTTTTCTCCTTCTGCTTGATGTTCATCAGAAAATTCGAATCTCGGTGCGGACATCGGCTGCTGACGAAGTGAGACATAAATTGATGGCTCATCTGGTCAAAGGAGAAGATCGTACCCGGTTTCAACGTTGAGTACCAGTTTTTTACTGCTTCCTTTAAGGTAGATGGGAAAGCTCGGCATAATATGGCGTCTGGTGCACTATGAAGCAGCATCATGGTTCGAAAGATTTCCAGGTGATCGACCGGATTAAAGATTCCATCGTAGCTTTCAAATTGGGAGAGCTTGAAGTTCGGCGGAACGAGCTTTTACATAATTCGGGGAGAGTAAGAGGGATCGGTGTGGACATTGTCATTGTGAGCTGGGGCGATGTGGTCGAGCTCCTCAATCTATCGATCCATCCCTCACAGTTTCTGATCGAGGTCGTCAACTCGATCGCAGGTCTTGGGAGGCTTCCGACCGTGGATGGAGAAGGTTTCTTTCGGAGAAGAATCATGATCCAAACAAGGATCCTCTGCTCTATGTTTCTCATTTCTTAAGACGATGGGTATGCTAGCCTAAGTGCCCCTCCTTAGGATCGGCTCTTGACATCTCGACGGCGGATTTTCTGGCGGAATCGCCACCGGGGGCTGCCGCATGGCCTGCACCATTTTGGTGAGGCTCCGAATCCATTGCATCAACAGGTTAAACTGCTTCGGATCTACCATGGCCGTCGGTGGAGGTGGTAGTTGAAGCGTAGGTGATGGGGCAGGAACAGATTGGTCTGGCTTAGATTTGGTGGTGGAAGTGATAGATTTTCGGGTAGTCACATTCTTTGGAGGCATTTCTTGGGATCGAGGAAGAGGATGGAGATGAACCTTGAAGGAGAAGGTTGGTAGAGTCGACTGAGCACTCCTTTAAGAATAGGGTCGACTAGCCCTTCCTCTAGCGTCAATTCTGTTGGTGTGGAATCTGGTTGATGCTGGATCGAGCTGGAGTCGAGGAAGAAGAGGTCGCCACCGATGACATGCAAAATAAAGTCTTGCCCGAAGTCGGTGGTGGTGGCTTCGGCAGGACCCTTCGACGATCAAGTCAGCTCTTCTAACCAACAGAAATGGAGTGCTCAGGCAAGAATTCAGCAGAGTTTCGGGAAGGAGAAGAGAGCTTAGAGAAAACGTATCTGGAGGGTCTTTTTTTATAGACGGAGCTTGTAGCAGACTGATAGTGACGGTTGTAACCGTCCGATAGTGGGCCGCTCGGGATCACGTGGAGTTTGTTACGGAGAGAGGTGTCCGTTGCTGTGATGTGGCCGTTCAGTATGGGCCGCTCGGGGCCACGTGGAGTTTGTTACAGAGAGTGGTGTCCGTTGCCATGAAGTAGCCATTCGTTGAGATTTAATAGTCGAAGTTCGGAGGAAACAGGCGTCGGTTGGTGAAGAGCTTTGACATACATTAATTCCAGGGGAGTTTGGACTCCTAAAGGAAAGACGGCTAGAGGGGACCATCCAGGAGGAATGCTAGTTGAAATCCGGAAGGAATCTACTGGAGGAATCCGGATGGAGCTCGACTGATGGAGAAGTCCAGGAGTCCGACTGGTGGAGAAGTTCGGCCGAAGAAGTTCGGAAGGAGTTTGGCTTCTGGAGGGATTTGGAAGGAGTTCGGCTCCTAGAGTTAACTAGCTGAAGGAGAGATCCGAAAGGAGTTCGGCTTCTGGAGGAACTTGACTGAAGGAGAAATCCGGAAGGAGTTCGGCTCTTGTAGAAATTCGACTGAAGGAGAAGTCTGGAGGAAGTTCGATTTTTGTAGAAATCCGACTGAAGGAGGAGTCTGGAAGGAGTTCGGTTTCTGGAAGTATCCGACTGAAGGAGAGATCCGGAAGGAGTTTGGCTTTTGGAAGAACCCACGAAAGGAGAGATCCGGAAGGAGTTCGGCCGCTGGAGGAACTTGACTGAAGGAGAGATCCGGAAGGAGTTCAGCTGGGGATCGGCCGCTGAGGAGTTCGATTGGGTTCGGCCACTGGAGGAGTTCGGCTATTGAATGAGTTAGGCCGCTGGAGGAGTTCGGCTATTGAATGAGTTCGGCCGCTGGAGGAGATCGGGTGGGGCTCGGCCGCTGGAGGAAGAATTTTCGATTGAAGCTCTTCTGCGATTATCGATTGTGTTAGGCTAAGCATCAGGCTGGACTTTGGCAGGAGCGGGATTTATCCCCAACAGCATCTATGCTGCTTAGGATTATTAAATATTTTTTTTCCAATTCTTTGTTGTGAATATATTATTTTCGTTTCTAGATTAGGTGCTAGGAGAGCATTGCAACGCGTTAGATACATGCTTGCATACATTTAAAAATGTGCTTATATTTGTTCTTACATATTACAAATATCTTACTTTTAACATGTTCAAAATTAAGGATAGGTTTTCTCACAGTCAATTTCTTGTGCTCTTTACTGGTGGTGTAGGTAAGGTATCAAGAACACTTAGCTGGTGGTGTTTCCACCCAGGACTTGCCATGGAAGAATTCATAAAGCTGGGGGTCCGCTCTATCATATTGACATCTGGCACTTTGTCTCCCTTAGATTCATTTGCCTTGGAATTTAACCTGTATGCCATATTCCTTTCTCTTTGTGTGCTTCTTTTCCTCCCCCCTATTTAAACCTTTACCCTGGCAATTGATACCATTTCATCTTTAAATTTCTTTGTCAACCTCAGCAAGTTTCAAGTTAGGTTGGAGAACCCTCATGTTATATCTCCCCATCAAATCTGGGTTGGTGTTGTACCAAGTGGTCCATCTGGTTACCCCTTAAATTCTTCCTACCGGAATCGTGATCTTCTAGAATATAAGCAAGAACTTGGCAATGCTATAGGTAAGTATTAAAAGATGATGAAACCCTTTTTAGTTTTGAGCTAGTCATATTACAATCTGTTTATTTGGATTAGCTTGTTTTCTACATGGCTTTTTGCAGTTAATTTTGCTCGAATTGTGCCTGATGGATTGCTTGTGTTCTTCCCTTCATACTACATGATGGACCAGTGCATTGAGTGCTGGAAAAATATGGTAAGGAGATAATTTCATGAAGATTGACTGGAACACCTTTCTGTAAAGTGCTCAGCTGTTGGTCAAACTGGAGTCTTCTACAGGGTCATTCAAGCTCAACAGATTTCAGCACGATCTGGGATAGGATCTGCAGAACTAAACAACCTGTTGTAGAGCCTAGACAATCATCACTTTTTCCACATGCAATTGAGGTACTGATATTCCATCAAGTGTCATTTTCTGTGTTATGATTGGATCATTCCCATCACCTCAGGATGATGTGTCCAAATCTCACTTTTTTTTTTTAAAAGAAAAATGCAACAATTCTTTTATTTTCCACTAATATCTGATGATTTTCTCTTGTTTCAGGATTTTGAAGCAAAGTTGTGTGACAGTACTACTTCTGGGGCAATTTTTTTTGCAGTTTGTCGTGGCAAAGTCAGCCCTCATCTTTATTTATTTAATATAATTTTCATGTAATTCCAGTTAAAGACCAACCATATTCTTGACCTGAATAAAAACATGACTCTTTCTCTTAAAGAAACTTTTATTAAGATTAGAAAGTCACCTTTAGGAAGCAAAGGAGTGTGCAATAGAGGTCCATGTATGTGCACTTTGTCTCAAATCTCAAAATATCTTTTATGGAAATTTTCATGTTTTTGAAAACAACAATGGTAAACCACTTCGAATGTTTCCCTGGATGAGTTGAACTTATGAGTTACTGTATAACAGGAAAAAATTGCAAGCCATCAATTCATAAAATATTGCAATTTTTTCAATTGCAAAGCTCTGTTGCTTCTAGAGAAGCTTGCAAAAGTCTGGCTTTCACTTTGCTCATTAATACACTATCTCTAGCATCTAGAGGTTCCGATATGTACATGCACGGGCAATGGAAAAGGCCCCACTGAGGTGGGTTGGTGATGAGGGTTTGGTGGGTTGGGTGTAAACCCTACATTGTATGGAGTACTTTATGAGACATTGATACTCTACAACAATTTAAGACATGTAAAAACCATAAAAATCAAAAGGCAAATGTTTTGGAAGTTATTTGTGGGCCATATAAATCAAGAATTTACACCATTGATCATAATCTACAATTATGATAGCATGTAATTATCAAAGATTCAAAATATTAGCCATTTTGATATTCTTGAAATCTGTGTTCAATCAATTTTCTTATCTTGCATTGAAACTTGTGTATTATATGCCTCTCTATGCATCACTGAGATGAGATAAAAAATTAAGATAGAGCTTTTGGCTACCAAAATGCTGTAGATCTTGGGAAGTGTCGTGCATTCTCAATTTAAATGGCTCATCATACATTCTGTATTCATATGTTTTTGGTTGAAACCCTACTGATATAGCTATAGCTCAACTCCCTCTCTCTCTCTCTCTCTCTCTCTCTCTCTCCACACATTTGTTTTTTGGTTTTTTGGTGAATCACCTGTACGGTTGTGATGACAGTTTGGGAGAAGGCAGTGTTGAGTTATATATATTTAAGACTTTCCACATTGAACACTTTAAGCTTCTTGTTTCTTAAATAACGGTAAGGTGTTACTGTCAGATGCCGATTCACTCCACAAGTTTGTTTGAAACTGAAAGAAGTTTATGAAACAGCTTCTTCTCTTTTTATCCCTCCCCCCCCTCTCTCTAAATGTGTTTCATCATTTTTTTTCTTGTGTTTATAATGCATGTCTCCAACTTATCATGGCTTGAGCAATAACAGCATAGCTAACCCACAATTCGTATACACTGTCTGGTCACAAAACTACTTTGCCACTGTTTGTCAGGCATGCTTATATTAATCTGTGTTTTAGTATGTTAGTAGGTTAGAGGATGAAAATCTATATGAGGTAGTATTTTATTCTTCAAGAGCTTTGATTAGATGCATAAGACTATTTGTATATGAGCATGATACCCTACCTAGCTAGGTTGAATAATCTACACAGAATAGCATGCTATGTAGATTGGGGTCTGTCTCATATCTTGAAGGCTCAAATAAATGGTTTTGGTTTGAGTGCTTGCTGGTACAGTAAATTTGGCATGCTAAAACTATATCATTCCTTTTCTCCATAACTGCTTACTCTTATTGTTTATAATTTGTTAACTTGATTATTGAAGCTTAGTTCAAATGCCGTTTTTCCATGTCATGTATCAATAAAACCATGAGCACAGTAGACCAGAAAAAAATTCTGCAATAGTGACATTAAATGGCATCTTTATCTAGTTAATATATATATATTTTTTCATTTTTTGGCATCAAATTATATACTCTGGCTTTTTGCATGAATGCTAACACCAAAAACTTCTACAACCTTCAGGACTTTATCTGAATTCTTTATCCATCCAGGTAAGTGAGGGCCTTGATTTTGCTGACCAGGCTGGGAGAGCTGTGGTAATAACTGGCATGCCCTTTTCTATGAAGACTGACCCCAAGGTTGGTAAATATGAACCCTCTTATAACATCATTATAGAAAGTTTAGCAAAACAAGTTAACTTTGTATTTGCAAGTTACTAACAAAGTACAAATTAAAAGAGAACAGAGAGAGTGCATGTAAACAAGGTCCTTCAAATGTTTGAGATGTATACAAAGCAACCAATGAAAACAGTTATTTCTCTCTGAATGTTGCATCGTCATGGATGCTGATCCTCCTGTGTAGATTTCAGAAATTTATTTGTAATCATCTTGTGTCTGGAGAGATTTTTGCTGGTTTTGATTTTACAAGAGAGCAGTCTCTAAATGCCCTATGCACCAAGAAAAGATCTCCTAACCATGCTGTGTGGTTAGATTCTCTGTGCTGGTTCAACTTTATCAGATAACTCTATATCCAACTTTTCCCTTGTGAATCCTATATTTTCTTCATGGATTCTGACAAATATTTTGCAAGAATAATAGGCAGTGACTGGCTTTGCTTTTTTGTTGTATAAACATGTAGAAAGATAATGACCAAAAGAAGAAAATAGGTGGAAATCTGAAATCTGTTCCTGTCTTGGGAAATGCCCTTTTAGATCCTTCTGTTTCATTATCCGAAGTCTGTTATAGTTACCATCCATAAATATACAACAAATTTGCAGTTGCTCTCTAATA
Organism: Cocos nucifera; assembly: GCA_006176705.1. Lineage (NCBI taxonomy): Eukaryota > Viridiplantae > Streptophyta > Magnoliopsida > Arecales > Arecaceae > Cocos > Cocos nucifera. The sequence continues at coordinate 514,561 of QRFJ01000121.1, read as the reverse complement.
ATCTGAAATCTTGACATGTAAGGCCACCTCCAGTGATTGAATAATACTGTATCAGCTGCAGGAAAACTAGTTTAACTTCAATCCAAGTTTTTTCCTTGATATAACAAATCTATCCAAGGCATGTGACATAATTATCCAAGGAAGCACTTTTTTCTGTTTGAAGTTCTAGTTACTTATTCCTTACAGGAACCTGTGCAGGAAAAAGACTGTTGTGCATTATGGATGTTTGTTATGATATTTTGCCACCTTAACAAAGAGACTGCACAACATTCTATCCACGAGAAGAAATTATTGCTGCAAGTTAGTTATTGTCTTTTTATGGACACAAGACACATGAATATTGAGATCCAAGTAATGATATGGCATTGTTCAACAATTCAACATTCTTGTTGCTCATTGATTTTGTAATACCTCATGGTTGTTCCTTCAATTTTCTGGTGCTAATTCTTTTTTCATCATTGCTTACCACTGTTTTTTTTTTTTGGTTTTACTACGTAAAATTTTTGTTGCAGGTTCGTCTCAAACGTCAGTACTTGGATCAGCAGGCTTTGTCCCAGAATAAGAACTCTAAGGTAATAGATATACTTTAGTTGATTTGGGGTACTAAATTTCCACAAACTCTAGTGTTTGATATTTCAAGTTTAAGAAAAGTTCCCCTGTGCTATTTGTCATATTTTATAGAGCCTGATAAAAATGAAGCATAAGTAATTCTCTATTTAAAGGAAATAATTTGTCTTCTTTTTTTTCTCATCTCAATATTTATATCTTAAGTTTTATAAAAGTTGTGACTGTTTCTGCTTTTTATTACCCTGTATAATGTTCATTTTATTTTGCTAACTTACAGGTTCTGACTGGGGAGGAGTGGTATGTCCAGCAAGCAGCAAGGGCTGTGAATCAGGCTGTTGGGCGCATCATTAGACACCGTCATGATTATGGAGCTATAATTTTCTGTGATGAAAGGTTCAATTATAAAAAAATATTGGAAACTCTTTTTTTACAATGTTAAGTTTCTGAGTTTATTGAGATAAGTGTAAATTGATGCAGTGTCAATTATTGGAATATTTTCTATTTATGTTGTAGAGGAAGTCCTCACATCTCTTCGGTATGCTTCGTTTTTCTGTTCATGTAGAGTTTCAGAAATCTTGCCTTAGCAAAATTAAACTATTTCAAACTCTTAGATATATTTGAGATAACAGTTAGTGCTGAACTTGTACGGACTTTCTACTTTTGTATTTTATTTGCTTCTTTTTTGATCGCATATTATTGTATATAAGAGTTTGTATGAGCATTACTGTTGTGCTCTTCATAGTAACAGCCGCAAATGGGTTTGTCTAGCTCTGGTTATAAAATCCATGCATAGCTGTTACATTATAGGTCAAGAGGCTGCAAATGGATCCATGTCTGGGTCAAATTTCTTGACCTGCAGGGCATTATCATTATTATTTTTATTGGAGATGGATAGGCGGTAATTGATCATTTGTAACATACAGCCATCATTTTCAGTGTTGATAGAATTTCTGATGGCCATTATTGTTACATTTTTTTTAAAAAAAAACTATTGACTCATCTTATCTTGTAGACAGTTTCTTTTTTTTTTTTAATTTTTTTTTTTAATAACTATGGGAGTATTCTGTTATATGTAGGTTTGCACAACAAAATCGTCAATGCGAAATGTCATACTGGCTGCGGCCTCATATCAAGGTTGCATCTCCTGCTTCACATTGCAATTTAACATAGCAAGGTCCTTTACTAAGTCACATATTGCTCTTGCAGTGCTACCCCAAATTTGGGGATGTAGTTTTTACATTGACTAGATTTTTTCGAGAAAAAGGCACTTGCGGAACTTTGAAACCAAAACCAGCTGAAACCTTAAGCATTGGTATAGTAAATTTCTTCTAACTCCTGTTTTACATATTGAATTTTTTTTGGTGCTTATTGTCTAATAGCTATGTGGTATCTTGCTCTGGTATTGCTCTAAGGCCTTATATTTGTTTCATTTACTTTGATGCTTTCATTTCTCATTGAAAGTCATCATAGATAATGTCTGAAAAAGAATTCTTGTTCTTAGTACAGTTATGATTGTTGTCACAGTGAATCATACTGGTTCTTAATATTTCTACTGAATTTGCTTAATGGTCTAGCATATATCTTCATTCTAGGACAACATTTGGTCGTAATTCAAAAACTTCAGCCCATTTATCTAAGACATGTGTTCATAATTAATGCTTAGCCCTGTGCAGTCCATTATTATCATGCTACTTGGTTGAAATATTGAAACATTAAGCAAACTAATTAATTTAGCGCCTAACTGCTAATTATAAACCTAAAGACTTGTTTAACTCTAGACTAGATTAGCAGGTTCCTCTAGTTTTTCCATGTCCTTCAAAGGGTTTAATGAATGGAAACATCTCTTTTTTTGTGAGCAAGGATAGATATTGATTCTATGGGGAGAAGGAAGGAGTTCCTTCAACCAATTCAACTTGAATATCTAGGATAGAATTATAGAGAATAAGATAATTGTGAAAGTAGGGTTTAGGTCCCTTTTTCTTTCATAAAGGATTAGTAAAAAATTGAGTTACAACATCTCTATTATAGTAACATGGTCTGCACTTATACAATCCTGGTCGTATTATTTATCCTGTTAAAAGAGGTTATAACTTTCTCAAAAGAGCCACCACTAGTGAAAATAATCATGAAAAGCTAGAAGTCTACTGGAGATAAATCTCAACTCTTATATCCAAGGTTCGTACAGATGCATACCATCTCGTGTTAATACTACATTGATACTCGCTACGAGAGGTCAAGGAGTGTATTGAGTGTCAGTATGATGAGCCGGTCCATATTGTCACTAATGGACTGTCGAAGTGCTTCCCAAGAAAGAAATTTTTACTTTGGTTTATCTGTTTTAAGGCCCAAAAGAAGGATTTTGCCCTAGATTGCTGCATGCATCGAACCATTTAAGGGAGGATTCAGCATTATAGTGATCCCACAAAGTTACCTAAAATAAAAAAGTACATTTCAATCGCAAGTTATGGCCTTAAGAACTTTTGATGTGCAATTCAACGAGATGGATTTAGAACCTAGACCATATACAGACCCACTCATGATGGGCAGAGTGCTCCACATCAAGTTTGATGATCCTCCTTGATCAGATAGATAAAAAGCGATGCCTTTTGTTTATAGTTCACTGTACTAGTGCATATTACTTCATATTGACTGTGTCATATGATACTGGTACCGGAATGAGACTTAGTACAGAGGTATACTGTGCCTCAGTATGCCAAACTGACACCTACACTGAGCATACTAACATTATACCACCATGCTACCGGTATGGGGTTCAGTACCTAGACTGTGAACCTTGATTAATACATCTAGTTTGTTATTAATTAGTTGACATGTGGCTTTGTATTAGGGACATTGGTATTGGAAAAGAGAGACTCCTTAGCTCTTCATTCTCGGTGTATAGGGTGGGACACTAGTTACCAAGGTTCACTGTTTCGATACCGGATCCTGTATCGGTAAAATCCTGCTGTAATGTCAGTACGCAGTTCGGTATAGTATGCTAGTGTTGGTACCTCCGAAATGGCATATGGGTATGAGACTAGTATGGTTCGGTAAACCCGGTATCGGATAGTATGGGGCGGTACGGTATTCCATGCTAGTTACATTATTTGTCCTATATGATGTTGCATGCTTGTGTGCCTACAACTTATCAATGTTTTTTTTTCGTGTTTTAGGTAAGCCTGCATGTGCATTGAAATGGTTGGCTTCCATGGCATGTCTGTAAAGATAGGTCTTTAAACTTCTTAAATGCGGTTCGAACCTAGCATTCACTGGCTCCTTTGGTTGGGCAATGCAAAGTTGTAGAGGCCATATGATGTGGTACACTTAATGCTCCTTTTTCAATGCCTTTGAATGTGAAAAACAATTTGGTTGGCTTCCATCACGTGTAAAGAGATGGTAATTTGTTGAGTCTACAATATGTATATCATTGAGTGTGCTATCAGTCATTGAGTTGTTTTGGACCCATTTGGATATTCTCTCTCTCTCTCTCTCTCCCCCCTCCCTCTTCTGCAAAGGGCCTAGGGGGTGGTTTAATGTGGTTAATAGGTGGCCAACCTTCCACATTTGAGAATCCTAAGGAGTAAATCAGCTCATATTTGTAACATGTAAGACATTTGCCTCCATGCTTGATGAAGCTTCTATGTTTTGGTGAGCTAGGTTAGCTTTGGCCTGGTTTCAAGTTAGATGAAACTAGTTCGCATGGCCAATTCAGTGTGAACAAATCCAATTCTTTAGGATTTGAGCAGTCCTCCTGGTATCACCTCTTTTGGGGTTATGTTATGGACCCTTTTGGATAAAATTGGGCCTTAAAATGTATAAGTTTTAGTTTGTTTTACTTCTTAGCTGACCTAATTTACATTTACTTTCAAGTGAGAGTCGTGACCTCAACAACCCTACTTGACATCTGCTTAAAAGGCATCGAAGTGCATGAGGTTCCCAATATTGTGGGTCTGGGGAGTGTCAGATGTATACAGCTTTATCCCTGAGAAGCTATTTCCGCGTTTTGAACCTATGATGCTCATGTCACAATGGAGTAACCTTACCACTGTGCCAAGGCCTGCCCTTCTACTTGGTGTTTGCCTGTTGATTTCTAATTTTGTGCTAGAAAAAAATTTGTTACCATGTAATCTTTCAGTTAATTAATTGCATCTAGTTCATTCCATGTCAAATAGTAATATTCTTGGATAACTTTCCTGCAGTGAAAACAAGGCTTCCTGAACAGAAGATCTCACTACCGAAAACCCTTCCCTGTTTGGTATAATTCTGACATTATGATTTTCAATCATATATGGTTCTTGTAATGTGCTTGCTGCCAATTTTATTTCAGTTAGGAACTTTTCTTATCCTCTTCTTTTCCATCCAGGTTTCAACTGCTGAACATTGTTCCAGAAAGTCACTATCATCTGTACTGGCAGATTTGAGAAGCAACATCTTCAATAAGTTGGGGCAAGTAGTTCCTGCAAATCGTTCACTGCTTGCTCACAAAGCCAATTTTCACTTGACTGTACAAAATTCACGAGAAAGCAGCTTAAAAGAAAGTCAGTGTCATGATGATGAGGTGGTTGATTTGACTAGCGATGCACGATATCGTGAACAGCCAATTGAAGATGCCTCAACACCTTCCATAAAAAAGCTAAGAACATCGAAAATAGGTTCTAGTGCGGTTGACTGTGAATGTGATGAATGGTTATGTACCGGCCATTCAAGAAGTTCATTGGAAAATTTTTCCTCCAGCAGTAGAGGGGGACATGGTAAAGAAATATCAGGGCTTTCACCTTATGGTTCTGTAAACTATGGAACTTATGACAAGGATATTTGTACACAACATGGCCAATTTGGTTCAGCAATGATATCTAATGATGAAATAAATGCAGATAAAACTACTGAGCAACCATCTCGAGAGGAGGAGGATATTCGGAGTAGTTCATTGCCTCATGATGATAAGGAAACAAGAGGTTCTGCTTTCTTGATGCAGGTTATTTCTAAATATTTATTAATTAATTGCTCTTTTTATCGGTTCTGATTCCCAGATGAGTATCTGATGAGTAAATTATGACATGTCTTGTATGATATGAAATCTCATCACTTGGAAGATCTGGTGTTTCATACTAGCTAAAATAAAAATAAGAAATTATTTTAATTACTAATACTATTAATTTTGTGGAAAATAAATAGTGAATGGGACATCGCAATCTTCTTTTTCTTCTCTGTGTGTGGGCAGGTGGATGGGAGTTTTCCATACCCTGTTTATTATGTGCAGTGTTCTTCTCATGAAAAAAGTTCTGCATTGGTTTTCTAACCCTTCATGCTTTTTTCAAGTGAAAACCACAACAATTTAGCCACTCATCCTCTCAAACTCATTGCAGAGCCCTTAGTTTATGGTAGCATGGGGTTCATTGGTTCAATCAAAAACTTTCTGTCTGTACATATACTTTATATGCTTCATACATCAAAGTTTGTCAATTGATGACTACTTCATTAAATTTGTCACAATGCCTTTATGTTAGTTTGGCATGTTTTGCTTTTATAGTTTTTAGGCAACCCATAAACTTTCTTTTTGTCCATTAGTTGACCACAACACTTTTTTGTTTATTTTTCTTCAATTTGTTCATGTTATCTTATTTCTGGATTACACATTGATACAGGATGGACTTGCATCACATTTGTGTCCTGAATTTTGCTGATTTTGAGTTCTTTAATTGTAGGTGTTAGATTAAAATCATTAGGGTTTTTTTGAAGTCCAAAAATAGGCAATCAAGGTTGCATCATAGGATCTTTCAGTCCCTAATTTTAAGAGGTTAAAAGAGGGTCAACTTAGATAAGGGGTCATTACTGTTCACATTGCTGTAGCTTGAACAGTGATGCTACAGTATCCATGGTGTGTTCGGAGTCAATAACTAGTTTGTTTTGCAAACCTTTGGGGGATTTGTTTCTTTTTGGAGTCCCAGAAGGACTAAATTTGTTAAATTGTGGATCAATTTTGAGCCTTTATAAAGTGGGTTGAACAAAATACTTGTGTGCCATTTTTTTTTTTTTTTTAAAATATTTATAATTGTGAATGGAATTGAAAATTTGAGGCTAAGTTTGGTCCTCTTGTTTCCTCCCTCTCTCTTCGCCTCTTCTCTATTTTCTGCTATTTGTTCCTCCCTTCTATCTCTCTCTCTCTCTCTCTCTCTCTCTCTCAATCTTCTTTATTTCATAAATCTGTTGTTTATCCCTGCCTTTTGGTCTTTGAATAGATCACATTGCTGTCTACAGAGTTCTGTGGGCATTATTTAATCAAATATGGTTACATGTTTATATTTGATTGTCTAAGAGAGCTGCATATTGGGATTTGATTCATCTTCTTTTATATTGGAGACCCTAACCTTTGAACAACTGTTGCCCTAAATTTCAAGTTTTCTGATTTACCATCCTTATCTCAGAACCTGGATGGCAGGCATTTAAGTTCTTCATTACCCTAATCCTTCAACTCAAGGTCCACCATTACATGTAGGCAGCCCTAACCGCTTGCTGTCCTACATCAAGTTTGGTATCAAAGCTGAAGGATCCTATCTTGTCTTCTTTCTTTCTTGATCTTCTTTCTATTTACTTCGTATTTCTTTCCCTTTTATCATAATCATGAATGAGGGTTTGAGTTTTGGAATTGCTGATGTTCATGAGCATGTCAAATATGAGAAGATGTTTTGCCAGGTGGATAATAAGTTGGCATCTATCAACAACAATGTGATGTCAATGTAGGCTACATTGCAAGCAATTGCTGCAGCTTTAGGCATTGAAAAGCTCCCCAAAGTTGAAGTACAGAAAGAATCTTAAAGATGAAGAAGCCAAAGAACTAATGCATGAAGAACCTGCAATTGAAGCTTTATCATGGGAAGAGTCTATGGTCGAGGATCTATCATGCAGCAATATTATACTACCGTCAAAGATTTATTCATTGAGAATCTATTAGTTGATGATCATTGAACTTCTCAAGGGCAAAAGATCAAACTTCAAAGCATTGAAGATGCATGTGAGGAGCATATGTGGCAAGATCTAGTTACTAATCTTAAGTCAATGATTAAGATCGAGCCACAAGGAGATCCATTCTTCATTATTTGCTGGATTCCTCGAAGATCACCATCAAATGGATTATCCGTGCCTTGTTGCTTGTAAAACAATGGACATTAGAGCAACCGATGAGTGGTTTGATTGCAAGAGAACTTTATGTGGGCGTCCATCATCAAAGAATAGAGTCTAAATGGAGGATCAAGCTTCTGGAAACAAATCTCAGGGATGAGATCCACGTAGTGGAAGCGAATGATGGGGGGGCTGAATTGCATTACATTCAATAGCTTGAATTTGTTGATTTGAAGTTCTTTAATTGAGGGTTTTAATTGAAATTATTAGGGTTTTTTGGGGACAAAATAGCCAATCAAAGTCATATCATAAAGTCCCTAATTTTAGGAGGTTGAAAAGGAGTCTATTTAGGTAAGTTAAAGTGTCATTTCACATCATTGTAGCATGAGTAAGTACCATGGTCTATTTGGAGTCAAAGAACTAGTTTGTTTTGGAAAATTTTTAATGCATTTGCCTCTATCTTTGTGAAGAGTCATGGAAGGACTATAATTCATTAACTTGTGGGTTGTATAAGTCTTTATAAAGTGGGTTGAGCAAAAGATTTATGTGCTGGCTTTGTTTTTTTCTAAACAATTGTGCATGAAATTGAAGATTTGAGTCCAGTTTTGGCCCTCTTGTTTCTTTATTCTCTCTTCCCCACTTCTTTCTATTTTCTGCTATTTTTTCCTCTCATCTCTCTCTCAATCTTCTTCTTTATTTCATAAATTTACTCTTTATCCCCACTTCTCTTGGGCTTTGAATATATCATATTTACTAGCTACAGATTTCTTTGTGCAGTAACTGATCTAATCTGATGATAGATTTATATTTGATTGTCCGAGAGAGCTTTAGATTGTTATTTGGTTCATCTTCTCACATATAGGACACCCTAAGCCTAAATAGACATTCTCTTGAACAGCCATTGTCCCAAATTTGAAGGGTTTTTTTTCTTCCAACTATCATAATCTCGGAATCTAGACAGCGGGAAATACAGTCCTTCATGACTCTAATCCTTCACCTCAAGGTCCACCGTTGCATGTAGGCAGCCCTAACTCCTTTCTGTCCAACATCAGCATCTTTTAATTTTTCTAAGCTATCAATGGTTGTACTCATTTGTTACCGAGGAGCACATATTTTACATACTGTGGTAGTCTGACAATCTATAAGGTCACTGAGGTATCTTTAAAGGTGAGATCTATGAACCACATATTCCACAAGCATCCTTAAGTTTTCTTTTCTTCCATGGAATCTTATCACCTCATGATGCGATCATTATGGCCCAAATATTTTCAACAAATTCCCCTTCTTCCTGTGGTGATTCAATTAGAGCTTTAAAAGTTTTTCACTTTACAAAGAGTGGATCTAATTCGGTGTATTAATGTTTGCCTATCAAAAATTTCTATACACAGAATTTTTTATTTAAAATATATGAAGAAGACACTTTGCTAGAAGCTATGAAAACACTTCTTATCGTAATTTTTGTATCATTTTTCTTGGTGGCTGTTGTTTTACAGTGTAGATTTTTGCTGGTTCATTCTGATAGTCCTTAATTGTTGTTAGCTTTAGTTATCAGTATGTGGTTGTTTAAACATGTAAACATCGGATGATAATTGCACATGGGGCATCTGTGGTTAACTGATTTCTGCATGGTCGTGTCCTGCTTGTTTTTCCTCACACCACCATTTTTTGAGGAAAATTTCTTACACTACCTTAGAATTGAATCTATGAGATTTCTCTTTCTTGCGAGGATGGCATTCAAAATGAAGTTATAATATTTCATATGATTGGATCCATTTTCTCCTACTCCTTGAGCTGGTACGTCAAAGTGCCTGATTCATTTTTGAAACAATGTAGCGTGCTTCTAACATGAAAGATGGTATCATTGAATACTATTAAGTATCAACATTAAGTTCAAAATAAGTGCCTTTTCTCTTTTATGTGTGTTACTTAGGAACATGATTGTATTTTTATGACCTTTTCTGTACAAAATGGAATTCAGAGTTGGCTGTTGAATTTTATTCACTTTCATGAGTAGCATGTGATGGTTATGGGGAATTGATTCTTTTATCTTCAGTAAAAATTTGTATTGCATTATATTTAATCCATAAACTTCTGTCTTTGACAATCATACAGGTTCAACAGAAACTTACCGTTGCAGAGTACAAAGAGTTTGTAGGTTTGATGAAGGCTTTGAAATCGAAGACCATGAAGATTACATCTGTATTGGGGTCAATTGCAAAATTATTCTCTGCTCCAGAAAGGATTTGTCTTCTTAAAAGGTAACATTCAGATCATCCAACAAAAAATTGCATCTGGGTTGCACTAACGTTGGAGAACTGGGTTATTTTCTTCACATACCACTCAAATTTCATATCACAGAAAAATGGCTTTTTTACTTGGAAAATTGTTGATTGATGTTAGGCAAGACAGGCAAACAGCATAAGATGTTTGAAACCTGTTAGTATAATCATGTAATCAAGTTTCACAAATTGTTTTTGCTTTTTAACTATCCCTTAGTGACCTCTCTTATTTTTATTTCATGCTTTGCCTGGAACTCATATAAACGTTTCCTCATATGCGCTATTTAACCAGTTAGTTTTTCCCCAGAGTTATACCTTGACATCGGCATCTTTTCTTTTTAATTCCCATTTGTATTCAATGTGTTGTTGGATAGTCCTTGTGCATTTTGTTGGAAAAGGGAAATTTACAATATTCATTTGCATACTTGGAAACATTTGCATGCTTGTGAGTATTCTATATGATCACAACTTGAAATGCTGGTTCCTTTTTTTTGCAACTAGAGCATATTTCCTTTTTTAAATGCTTCAGTGTTGGATCTTTTTTCTCTTATCAATACCATATTTAACACAAATGTCCTAGCCCGGCTGGACAAGTGGCAATGAGGTATTGAGGCTATCTTTGTAAATGTAGTATGTTTTTAGTAAATGCATCCGTTTAAATTCACTCTCTCCAAATGATATTGCAGAGAATAAAGAAGTTAAATTTATAAATGAAAAAAACTGCCCTAGCAATGTAAATCTCAAACATGCCATTGATTGATAGGATGATGGTTGTACATCATATACATCTTTCTCTTGAACCAATTATCTGCATCTTAACCTGTTTAGCAACATTCCATTAACTGATGAAAACATGGCCGGCCTCTGAATTTAAAAATATTCCATCCTATGTTGTAATGCGTCATGAAACATTCTGTAATTATTTAATCTATTTTTTGAAGTTCTGTTTTGTGGATAAAGATTTTGAGGAGCACCTTTATGCTACCATGTACACCAAATTTTACCATAAAACCTATTTCTGGCAACACATAAATATTCGTAGCCAACTTATTGCATTAGGTGGTCATGAACTCATGATACTTGGCTCTTAGTTTTTGGAGCACCAGGAATAATTGGAAGTTCCACAACTTATACACACAAACACACTTATACACTGGCATGCACACAGACTCATAAACATTTAGATGGATTTTCTTATAGATTCAAGGGGGTCTGATCTAATATATTATCCATTTGATCAAGTGATGGTTAGGCAGATTCTTTGTACCTGTCTTCTCACTTCCTCTCATCCCAATCTTTCTTCCCCTTCTCCCTCACCCCTTTGCTCATTTCTTGTCTCCCTCTTTATCCAATGCCCCTTCTTCCTTCCCCTTTGGTCACATTATTCCTCTGCTCCCATCCCTTGCTGCTTTTTAATCTGACCGCCTGACATGTCTGACTTTGGTAGCCAGCTAGCATTTAAGGGATGAGAAAGTAGATGGTGGCAGTTGGAATGAATGGAGTGCTTGCATGCCCAAGAACGAATTGAGGGGTGGGGGAAGGTAGGGCCTATGGAGATAAGGAGAGAGCGAAGGGTGTGGGGAGTCATGGGGTGCTTTCTTTAATTGGTGTTAATGGATTTTGTATTTCTCAGTTCAATCCAGTTGCCAAAGAATGCAGAAGGATATCCTTTTAAGAAAATGACACATTTATGTTTGTATTTTCCAAAAGGACATCCTTTTAAGAAAATGACACATTTATTTATGTATTTTCCAACATATGGATCAATTTGACAATTATTTTTAATAAAATCCTTTCACTTTCTTTTTTGTTGTTATCAAAGTGAATGTAATGGACCTAACTTGTAATCTAGATGGTCGATATATCTTAACTTGCCCCAAGGCACAATTATTTTTAAAAAGTAAGTGCACTTGGAGAACACATAGTACATTCATTTTTTTTTTACACCAAGTTCTTAAATAGGACATAATAAAGTATTCATCTACTTGCCATATATAGCATAGCATGATATGGGTAAATTGTTTAACAATTATTGCTGCAATTTGATTTTCTTTGAAACTCTAGCCTGCATATTAGTCTAGTTATCCCAATTGTAGTGTCCATGTGTTCTCAAAAGAAGCAACATGAAAATTACATACATTTTATATCGACATGCATGCATACTTTTCAAAATAGTAGATTGGACTGGCAAAAAATGCCACTAGGTTGGCAATCAAAAATCAAGATTGTCGCCTACATGATTCTCCTAGGTGAGGGGTTGCACTATGTGTATTGAAGCCTTGTCTATTGTCAAGGTGGTAACTCAGGGACATGGTCCGTTGGTACAAGTTTCTGTAGCAAATTTGAGCTTTTTCCATATACTTGTTTCTAACTCTATATTTTCTTGTTTTACCATATTGTCATCCATGGTTCCAAAAACCTTCAAAATAGGATGGTATGGCTGGCATTGGACCATTCCGACATGAAACTAGCACTGATACAGTTGTTGAGATATCAAATTTGTACCAATACCATACAGGCCACACAAGTCTGTAGTCTGTACTGGTCCTTACCAGTGCATATAGCACTGCCATGCTGGTTACTACCGATGGTATTTCAATTTTGCAATATGTGAGTTTTGGTACATAACATCGATATTGGTATTATACCAACATTGTATTGTTCCGATGGAAAAACAGTATGGTGCTTAATACCCGGTATTCAAGACCTTGTTGTCATCAATATACTAAAATCGACCATTTCTTGCTCTCCAATGGCTCTTCATTTTGTATCATTGGAATTCCCTAGGCTTAATGTAAAATAGCATGTAGTATAAGATAGCAATCTTAAATATTATGTAAGTACTCCTGTGATATCACAGGCATATATCTGAGAAAGGGCAAATAGTTATCTTCCCCTCTTTTTCTATGATGCTTGTAGATTATCATGCTCTAGTTCCTTTCTGGTTTTAGGTATCTTAACTTCAGATGTGCTCAAACATAAATATTAATTACACTCATCAACTCAAAATGGAGTGTTGGGTGGATGAATGTTTCCTCGTGGTGATCTCTTTGTTTTGTTCGCTTATAGTTCTTCTGTTTAGTTTGTTGTACAGTTAGTATATTTATGTTGTAATTGGCATTTGAATAGGTTCAAAGATTTTGTTCCCACGAAATATCATCCCATATACGAGGAACATCTCAGAGCTAATGGTGCAGCAGATTATGGCGGATGTAAGAAATTGTCAGGTGATATGCTACTTGTTTAAGTCAAAGATCATATTTCTCTAATTATTTTTGTATATTAATTTGTCCATTCAATTTACCATAGTTTAACTCCTTTGGCCACTCTGTAGTTGATTCAAGCCTATTATCAACTACTTGTAGCAACATGAGAAAGTAATGATATGGCATAGAGAACTACATTTTACCTGATCCCTTCAGACTGATATAAAAGTTTTGATGATTTCTATGTGAAATTAAAGTTGAGAGCTTTGGCACCTAAGTACTGTAACAGTGCATCTCTGATCAATTTTCGGATTAACAAGTTTCATAAGTTCTACAATTGTTATACAACTAGGGAATAAACTTTCATTTTTTTCATTTATCATGTGCTGTCTGACAAATGTACTGTTGGTTTTCCACATTGAACTTATTGTTTGAATGATCAAGCAACATCTCAGATGAACAAACTTGCATTAGAATCTGCATACTAACATGTGTTATGGTGTATCATCAGTTCTCAAGCATGATTGTACAACCATGGGGATCAAGTTTCATATATATATATATATATTGCATGCACACATGCATGTATATGTATATTTATCTTGTGCTATCTCACAAGTGTACTATTGGTTTTTCCCTTTGAACTTATTGTTTGAGTGATCTCATCACATCTAGGGGTGTGCAAATGGTCCGATTAACCGAAAATCGAAGCAAACCATTAATTATTTTGGTTTTTGGTTTGATTTTTCTTCTGAAAATTTTGATTTTGGTTTAAAATCGAACCGAAGTTTTTTAATCGATTCAATCTTTGGTTTTTAATTTGATAACTTTGGTTAACTGAAATCCAAAATGGCTGACTAATGATAAATATTATATTGATAGATTATAAAGAGCTTGAAGTAATTTTATTAAATTGAGCTTTTTTTTTAAAAAAAATATTTTATTGTTGATTTAAATTTAAATAATAATACTAAACCCAAGTGTAATTTTACAGTCTAAATAATAAAAGTATTAAAAAATTTAATAAGTCCAAACTCAAATTAAAAGCTCAGCATAGAGAATCCCAAAATCAAATTACCAAATCGAACAGAACCAAAATTATTTTGGTTTGGTTTGTCCGATTTTAAGCTACTTTGGTTCGATTTTTGGTTTTATAAAATATAAGTTCGAAAGTTCGGATTGTCAAAACTTCGATTTGGTTTGAACCGAAAAAATTGAATGCAGATCCCTAATCACATCAGAGGTGAACAAAACTGCATTAGAATCTACATAATGGTATTTCATCACTTGTTTAGATATGCTTGAACATGATTATATCATGTATAAATTGTTATGTTCTTTTCCTGCGAGTCTTGTTTGTTGTTGTGCTGTTTTATCTTGCTGGCAATCATCAAATGGATTTACTGCTTCCCCAGGTGCCTCCCCCACAGCTCCTCTCCCTCTTCTTCTTCTTCTTCTTCTTTTTTTTTTGTGTGTGCATGTGTGTATGTGCGTTGCATGTATGGTGTTGGTGCAGAATCTGGTTGACGTCGGATCGAGCTAGAATGGAGGAGGACGAGGTCGCCGTCGGTGATCTGCAAAATAAAATTCCATTCGGAGTCGATGGTGGTAGCTCCGGTAGGATCCTCCGATGATCAAGTCAGCTCTTCTGGTCAATAGAAATGAAGTGCTCAGGAATGAGAAGTGAGCTTTGAGCTTTAAAGAGGAGAGGAGAGCCTAGAGAAAACGTATCTAGAGGGTCCCTTTTTATAGGCGGAGCTTGATTGATGGTGACAGCTGCAGCTGTCTGGCAGCGGGCCGCTCGAGGCCTGGTGAGTTTGGTACGCAAGAGGTGTCGTCAGGCTGATGGTGATAGCCATACCGATTGGTAGCGCCATACCATCTGGTAGCGTCGCCTGTGGCAGCTTGATGGCGATCGTTCGTCGAGATTTAATAGCCATAGTTCTGAGAAAGCAGGCATTGGTTGGTGGACTTCAGCATATATCAATTTCAGAGGAGTTCAGACTCTTGAAGGAAATACGTCTGGTAGGGATTATCCGGGAGTGATCCGCTGGAGGAATCCGACTGAGGGAGAAGTTCGGGAGTTTGGCTTCTGAAGAAGTTCGGCCGAAGGAAAAACTCGAAAAAAGTTCGGCTCCAGTAAGCGTTCGGTTGGAGGGGCGCGGAGGAAGTTCGGCTCTCATGGGAGTCCGACTGAAGGAGTACGGAGGCAGTTCGGCTTTCGTATGGGTCCGACTGGAGTTCGGTCGCTGAGAAGTTCGGTTGGTCGAAGAAATTTGGCTAAGACTTGACCGCTAGAGAGTTCGGAAGGGGCTCGGTCGGTTGAAGGAGTTCGGCTAAGGCTCGTCCGCTGAAGCTCTTCCGTGGCATCAGTTGTATTAGGCTGAGCATCAGACTGAACTTTAATGGGAGCGGGGTTTATCTCCAACAATAGTCTCCCCACTCTCGAGTTTGAAATTCGAAGGAAGAAAGTACAAAAAAAGCGACTGCGGAAGTTCTCTTCAGAGCTCTGCGTCAGTTCAGGTTGAAGCTCGTGGGAGATCTCGTCTCTAGCCGAGGTTGAAGGAGATCTCGTCTCCTACGGTCGAGGTCGAAGGTTGTGCTCCTCGGAGGAGATATCATCTCCAGCAGCCGAGGTTGAAGGTAAAGCTCGGAGATCTTATCTCCTGCAGTCGAGGTTGGCTCGGAGGAGATCTTATCTCCTGCAGCCGAGGCTGAGTCAGTCGCTCGGGGGAGATCTTATCTTCTGTAGCTGAGGTTGAAGCTTGGGGGAGATCTTATCTCCTGCAGCCGAGGCTGATTCAGTCGCTCAGGGGAGATCTTATCTTCTGTAGCCGAGGTTGAAACTCGAGGGGATCTTATCTCCTACAGTCGAGACTGACTCGGTCGCTCGGGGAGATCTTATCTCCTGCAACCGAGGTTGAAGTTGGAGCTCGAGGGAGATCTTATCTCCAACAGCCGAAGTTGTAGGAGATTTTATCTCCTGCTGACGTAGACGTTCGGGGGAGATCTTATCTCCAGCAGTCGATGTTGTAGGAGATCTTATCTCCTACTGATGTAGTAGCTCGGGGAAGATCTTATCTCCAGCAGCCGAAGTTGACTCGGGAGAGATCTTATCTCTTGCAGCCGAGGCTGACTCGATCGTCCCGGAGAGATCTTATCTCCTGCAATCGAAGTTGGAGCTCGGAAGAGATTTCATCTTTTGTAACTGACGTTGGAGCTCGGATGAGATCTTATCTTCTGCAGTCGAGGTTGGCTCGGGCGCTTGGGGGAGATCTTATCTCCTGCAGCCGAGGTTAAAGCTCGAGAGAGATCTTATCTCCTACAGCCGAGGTCGCTCGAGGAAAATCTTATCTCCTACAGCCGAGGTTGGCTCGGAGGAGATCTTATCTCCTGCAGCCGAGGTTGGAGCTCGGAGGAGATCTTATCTTCTGCAGCCGAGGTTGGCTCGGGGGAGATCTTATCTCCTGCAGTCGAGGTTGAAGCTCGAGGGAGATCTTATCTCGTGCAACCAAGGTTGGCTCGATCGCTCGGGAGATATTTTATCTCTAGCCGAGGTTGACTCGGTCGCTCGGGAAGAGATCTTATCTCTAGCCGAGGTTGAAGCTCGGGAAGATCTTATCTCCTGCAGTCGAGGTTGGCTCGGACGTTCGGAAGAGATCTTATCTCTAGCCGAGGTTGACTCGGACGTTTGGGGGAGATCTTATCTCCTACAGTCGAGGTTGACTCGGCGCTCGGGAGAGATCTTATCTCTAACCGAGGTTGCTCGAGGGAGATCTTATCTCCTGCAGCTGAGGTTGACTCGCGCTCTCGGGCGAGATCTTATCTTTAGCCAAGGTCGCTCGGGGGAGATCTTATCTCCTGCAGCTGAGGTTGGCTCAGGAGAGATCTTATCTCTAGTCGAGGTTGAAGCTCGGGGGAGATCTTATCTCTTGCAGCCGAGGTTGACTCGGGCGTTTGGGAGAGATCTTATCTTTAGCCGAGGTTGACTCAGTCGCTCGGAAGAGATTTTATCTCTAACCGAGGTTGAAGGACTTCGACCTGCTCATGTTAGGATGAGGTTCTCCTCCTATTCTTAACATGGCCACTATTGATTGCTTCTTCCCTGTTACCATAATTTCTGCACCAAGAAACAATAATATCGAAATGAAGAAATTTTATTGAAGAAAAATTACTGGCAGCACATTTTCAGATTTTTTGTATTTCAGGATCGTGGGAGCGTTGTTCCTCCGAGTTTCTTCAGGCGATAAGCTCCGGGCCAGACGACCTCTTCTATCTCATGCTGGTCTTCTCAATTTGGGGCGAGCTCCTCTTGGCTGAGGCTGAGAGATGATGGATCGCTGAAGTACCAAGCCCCTCAGAGGTAACGTTGATGACGTCGGGAGGCGGTCGACCTCCTTATTGTTCCTCCGTCATAGGTGGTTCTGGCTATGGCAGCGCCCTTGGCAGGTCTTCTCCTGCTCCAGGCTGGCGTTTATGGAGCATTGAGGGGGGCGTAGTTGTGAAACCTTCTAGGAAGAGGACTTCTTCGCATCCTTCTGTCGGGCTTCCTTGATGACGAGCTCGAGGAGAAATTCGGCCTCGCTCCGCTCGGGGGGAGGGGGTCTGTGAGCACGGTCGAACTTCATTCCGCCCTCCTGTGAAACCTCCTAGGGGGAGAACTTCGTGCCCCTCTATCAGGGTTTCCTTGACGATGAGCTCTTGGGGGAGTTCGGCCTCGCTTGCGCTCGGAGGGAGTCCGTGAGCGCGGCCGAACTCCTCAATCCGTTGGCCCATCTCCCGCAGTTTATGATTGAGGACGTCGTCTCGGTCGCGGACCTTGAAGGGCTTTCGGCTACAGATGGGGAAGATCTCCTTCAGAGGAGATTCATGATCCAAACTTGGGTCCTCTGCTCTCTGTTTCTCCTTCATGCTGGTCTAAATGCTCTTCCTCGGGGTCGGTTTCCGACATCCTGACGATAGATTTCCTGGCGGAGTCGCCGTCGGAGGCTGCCACATGGCCTGCACCATCTCGGTGAGGCCTTGAACCCGCTGCATCAGTAGGTTGGACTGCTCCGCATTTACTGCGGCTATAGGTGGAACCTAGGTTGCTAAGGCTGAAGCAGGAGCAGATGGATCTGGATGGGATTGGACCACGGAGGCCGTCGATCGTCGGATCGAAGCTCTTCTGAGAGGTATTTTCTCTCGGAAAAGAATTCTAGAGAGGAAGAAGGGAGATCTCTGAAGAGGAAAGAGAGAAGTCGTCGCTGAGCACTCCTTTAAAAACAATAGAACCTCAAGAACAGAGAGCCCTTCTTTTAGCGCCAATTCTGTTGGTGTAGAATTTGGTTGACGTCGGATCGAGCTGGAGTGGAGGATGAGGTCGCCATCGGTGACCTACAAAATAAAAACTTGTTCGGAGTCGGTGGTGGTGGCTCAAGCAGGATCCTCCGACGATCAAGTAAGTTCTTCTGGCCAACAGAAATGGAGTACTCAGGAATGAGAAGTAAGCTTTGAGTTTTAGAGGGGAGAGGAGAGCTTAGAGAAAACGTATCTAGAGGGTCTCTTATAGGCGAAGCTTGATTGATGGTGACAGCTGTAGTTGTCTGGCAGCGGGCCACTCAAAGTCTGATGAGTTTGGTACACAAAGAAAGGTGTCGTCAGGCTGATGGTGACAGCCATATCGTCCGATAGCATCGCCTATGGCAGACTGTCGTCGCCTGTGGCAGACTGATGGCGACCGTTCGTCGAGATTTAATAGCCGTAGCTCTGAGAAAGCAGGCGCTGGTTGGTGAACTTCGACATATATCAATTTTAGGAGTTCGGACTCTCGAAGGGAATACGTCTGGTGGGAATTATCCGAGAGTGATCCGCTGGAGGAATCCGACTGAGGGAGAAGTCCGGAAGGAGTTCGGCTCCTGGAGGAGTTCGGCTGAAGGAAAAGCTCGGAAGGAGTTTGGCTCCCATAGGCGTCCGGTTGGAGGGCCATGGAGGGAGTTCGGCTTTCATGGGAGTCCAACTGAAGGAGTACGGATGGAGTTCGGCTCTCGTGGGCGTCCGGCTGGAGGAGTGCGAAGGGAGTTCGGCTCTCGTGGGAGTCCGATTGGAGCTCGGCCGCTGAGAAGTTCGGTCGGTTGAGGGAATTCGGTTAAGACTCAGCCGCTAGAGAGTTCGAAAGAGGCTCGACCGCTGAGGAGTTCGGTCGGTTGAGGGGATTCGGTTAAGACTCAGCCGCTGGAGAGTTCGAAAGAGGCTCGACCGCTGAGGAGTTCGGCTAAGGCTCGTCCGCTGAAGCTCTTCCGTAATTATCGGTTGCATTAGGCCGAGCATCAGACTGGACTTCGATAGGAGGGAAATTTATCCCCAACATATGGTAAGAGCAGCACACATGTGCGTATGTGCGTTGCATGTGGTAAGAGGAGCACTAGTATACACATGTATCTCACACAAAGAAGTGACATGGCTCTTGGGCAACTTTCTAGTTTCCTTACGATTCCTATGTTAGTGTTTTTTTTCCTTTTCATTGGAATGCCACTTTTTGCCTTTGATTTCGGCATGTTGCCTGACATGAATAACTCACTACGGAGCTACATCTCAACTTCCAGTTGGAATTGTTGTCCTAGAGCAAGGTATGTTTTTTCTTGGTCATTGTTTATGCTGAACTAGATTTTGGGCATTGTTTTTTCACCCCACACATACTGTAGTTAATCTCTATCAAAAAGAATTGGCATAGTTGCTAATTAAAACATGGAATTGCAAGTTCCTACTTCGTTATGCTATTCTGTAGATAAGTGTATTATTTATTGGTTATTTTCTTGCAGACGAATGTGATCCAATGGTGTAACTGTGTAAGAGACATCCTTCAGGGTCTATTCATGTATCTGCTTGCTGCGGCCTGCCCAACAACATGGCCTGCTTGTCTGGTAGATGGGCTGCCAGGTTGCTCGAGTAAAAGGACGAGTAATATTAATTTTGCAATTATTTTTTTGACCAAGATGGTTATAACTTGTTCAATCTTTAAAGATTCGGGAAGCAAAAATAGAGCCAAGATGGCATCCATCTCAGAAGAGGTAACACGGATTATTTTGACTGCTGATTTAGCTTTAGCTATATTTCTGTCGTTTCAGTAGAAGTTTTATCATTTGATGCATATCATTGCTTTTTTTAAAATTTTTTTTTTTTTTTTCTTTGGACCATAGGTCGTGCTTCTTTTAACTGACTTCGGCAGCACGGAAGAATCGAGCAAAAACGTGACATGTTGTCCGATTGACCTGATGTTATTTTATAATAAATATTCGGCCAGAAATAAAAGTAACTTTGTTGTTTTATGTGATGATCTTGGGCGTACTTGCTGCTCTACTAAATTAAAGCTGTCAGTTAGTGCAACAAGATGCCAGAATCATTTGCTGCACTTCATTTAATGGTGGAATGAACAACTTGCTGATGCATGCAAATGGCGGTACTCTAGAAGTTTTCATGACCTCGGTTCGCTACCTGATCAATCCTGGAGACTTGAAGCCACCTTTCGATCGCAGATTGGGAGTACTGGGATGGGTGATTCCAGTTCGGGAGAATGCCTTTCTGGGATTGGTCCAGTAAATCACGGCTTAACAACAGCAGTAATAGTTGAATTGCAGCGATGTAATCATATCTGATAAGACATTTTTATGCCACCACCTCTAAATATTCTCCAATGCTGGTATTTTTTGGTCATTGTACTTGCTCTGTATTGGTAAGCAACTAGAAACGTCTGGCAGTTCTCGATGATAAGGAACAACTAAGAATAATGGAGCATGTGGTCATAAAATATCAAACTAGAAGTAGACATGCTTTCCTAAAATGGGGCTAAAGTATAACCTCGAAAGCTTGGTTAGTTTAGAAGCTGAGCTGCGTTGCAGGCCCCCTTGTTAGCATGGGATAAGTCTAGTTGTCGCGGGGTAGGGTGTTTTGGGCAAGTCTCCCGTCTGAGGTTAGGAGGCTGGCTATCCGGTAACTAGAATTCTGCACGTCTGTTCCACGTCATTTGTGAATATCTTCCCTATTGTTGTAGTTTAGAAAAATATGTGATCATGACCATATTAAAAGTGGAGAAATGTTCTCAATCATGGATCTCCTCTCATCGACAACTGACAATCGGGTGAGGCTTAGAGTTTTGCTTGAGATTTTTATGGTTTTCTTTTTAAAATTGATCTCAGGGGAATTTTTTGGGGGATAAGGTTCAGTCGAATTGGGCGAATGCACGTTTCTACGAAATTGAGGAGAAGATGCAGCGGTGAGGGAGAAGAGATGGGGCAGTCTCACGCTGTCTCGTTCGGGAAAAATGTCACCAAAGAAGACTTGCTAAGCCTTTTCGCCCCTTAAAAAAAGAGAGACTGCTAAGCCTTTTCTTTAGGATCAGGTGTGGTGGGTATCACGGGGTGGGATACATAATCGCTGCGAGGATGGATGCCACGAAGATCTTCTTTGGTGGCTCACAGGTTGGCGAATGATAATCGGGTGCTATACCGCGTAAGCTTGTCGTGGGTGGAAAAAGGTTAAGGTCTTTTCCGAGAAGAGTTCTGTTTTAACCTGCTTTCACATATGAATTACGTGATCCGGCGTTTGCCGGTTGAAGAATTCTTGCATGGACGGATGAAGATGGAACCACGTGTGTTTTTGAGATTGACGAATATAATGGAAGTGTGAAGTGTTCCTGATTTGGCCGTTCGTCAGCCCTTGGAAGCCTTCAACTGAGATGGTCTTAGATGAATTTAGATTAGTTTGCTGATGCACTTATATAATGGTCTGAAAGGCTCCATCGGCAATATATGTAATATGGCTATGAGTCCTTCGGACGCCAGAGGGGAAAAGGGCAAAAAGAGAGAGAGAAAAAAAAAGGGATCCTTGCTACGCAAATGAGAGTGCTTTGGGGGTAAAAGAAAGAAGAAAAAACGGTACTTTCGAAGATAAATGGGAGAGAAGGGGATTAAAGCCAGCTACAACGACTTCTACGTTACTGTTTGGTGCATTTTATTCAACGCGTACGAGTCTCCAGCGGTTGCTGTGTCGCTGCAGTACTGTCCCAAAATGGAGTGCCAGTGCGCGAGCCCTACGGATCTTTATGTAGCATTTCTTCGCACTGGAACCAAAATCTTTATAATTTTGCAGGAAACAGATCCCAGCGGGAAAACCTGATCCACCGAATCCGATGGTCCAACCACAAACACTGGAAAATAATTTGTATACATTCGCATGTATATATATATACACACACGTACGTACGTATGTACATATAAATATAATCAGAACGTTGTATCTGCTTGCTGCATGGCACGTGATGGCAAATCTCAAGAATCTCTTTTGAATAATTATATACCAATTAAAAGTAGAACGACAGTAAAATGAATACCGTGGCCTATACATCTGTTGTTTTTAATAACTCCATGCAAGACTCAGAACATGCATTCTGGCACACTACATAAACTTATCAGATCATGTGTGAGAGTCTCAAATATAATAAACGGTCTATTCATATTCACATCCATCCTATTCGCTAATCATGAGAAAGTCGAGCATGTCAAATAATCATCAATGGAGTAGAAGAACTAGACCTAAACAGTACTACATATAGGGAGCAAGAGAGGGTGTGTCTGTTTTTGAAATCACATAAAGTTCCACAAGAAGCTACCGTTTCTCAACGTTTGATTCATTACTTGTTCAAATTAGCATGAACTCCCATTGATCAAACGGCCCGAATCACTATTTCCTCGACCCTTTTAAATATAGTTATGTGTATCCAATGACATTATTTCCATGTGAGCATCACGTAACTTGCGTTCCCATGTCCCCATCTCCAGCTCTTGGTGTGTGTATATATAGATATAATATTATATCTCTACGGGCTACGGCCGGAAAAAGAGGCGTTTCTCACCTTTTCCAGCGGCGCCGTTCCAGAGCCCCTGGTCGCACCCACCGAAAAATTACGTGGCACCACGACCACCTGCCCTTCTTTGGCCTTCCTCCGCCTCCTTCCCCTGCGGCGGTAGCTGACCGTCAGATCGGTGAAGGCTTTGAGGATGTACTTGTGGACGCTCCGGTCGTTGAGCTCCAAGTAGCAGAAGAGGAGCTCCTCCATGAACTCCCAATCCAACGGCTGGCGGGGATCCACGTGTCGGGCTTCCACCATCTCCTGCATGGATCGCCGGAAATCGTCGTAGGGGTCCTTGGAGAAGGTCATCACCGCCACCCCGTCGCCGAGGACCGTCGGACCGGCGTCGGACCGCCGGGAGTACGAGGACGATGACGACGATGATGACGTGGCGGCACTCGGCCGGGCCTCATCGAGGATGGAGTTGGACGTGCCGGGGGACACAAAGAAGCGCTCCGACGACCGGATCGTGGCCGCGGCCGGTGGTTCGGCGTCATAGTTGGGGGATTCGGAGGAGAGTTCATTGCCGTCGTTGTCGCGGTTGTAGAGGGAGTGGAAGTTCTCGTACAGGAAACGGTCGACGTCGGAGAGCGTGGCCGCAGGGTCACGGGCGCCTCCGCTGGCATCATCGGGTTGGTCGCGATCGACGGCGAAGGAGGGGGTCTTGGGGTACTTGCAGGCGGAGAGGAGCCAGCTGGTGGCGGTGTTGGAGGGGTTTGGGGGGTTTGGGAGGTGGAGTGTGGGGACTTTCTTGAGCTTGGACAAGTAAAGTTGGAGAGATTTGTGAATGCCCTTCTTTCCCATCTTTTTTCTTCTCTTGCTTCTCCTTTGGATTTGGTGTCTGGGGAGAGAACAAAGATGGTTCAGAGGAGAGGCAGTTGATATTTCTTTTATATATATATATATATATATAGGGAGACGAGGGATGGGAAACGAACGTGGTTGGAGGGGTAAAACTGGAAGGACGTTTTATTGGTATGTCACTGTTCTCTTACTTTGGGAGGTAAGATGTCAATTAATAGGCTATATATATAAATATGTTTAGCCGGTACAGGATTAAATTGCGTAGGTCTTAATTGAATTGGGGGTTAGCTTAAGCAAGAGACAAGAGTAGGTTTCAAATATATAGATTTATGGGGTTGTGAAGTTACGTGAATTGAATGTGGGGTGGCTTCTGAAATAGACTGGAATAAAGGATTTAAAAATGGGTACCGGTCGTGTCCTTGGCTTATTGATTTTTTTTTTGCCCCCCATAATATTAACTTTTGGACCATAATTTACACAGATTTCAAAGCATTATAATCTTTTCCTTCCATTTACTTAATTGCATAAATGTCAAAGTGACCATGATGATGCGATCAAATGATATATTTCCGTGGTGAAAGGAGTGGAGTCGTTCTTTCATGCAAAAGATACAATCCAAACCCTTCAAAAATGAGCCGAGCTTTGCTCTGCCGGCAGTTCCTATGTTTGGCTAGACGTTTTGTTTGATCTAACCTACAATTTTTTATTTTGATTTCAAGAGCTTAACCCCCTGGCTGGTGTATATTATTGGGCACCAACTTTGCCAAGGGTGACACCTTGCACGCTTTTAGGTGCATCTCAAGTTTGCCAGATCTATTCATCGTTCCGTGTCTTAATTAATTGTCTTGACGCTGATCATAGCTAATTTTTTTGCATAGAATAACATGACAATAATCTTTATTCGTTGCGTTCTTGCTGATATGTGGATCATTCCATGTGTTACATCAATCTTCAAAGTTGAGTACGTGCTGTGATAGAGACGGCCAATCTTTATAATTAACTACGTTGCTAGATGCGTTTAGAGCTTAAAAAAGAAGTTAACTAATGAATGTTAAGTCCTTTAGACTCATTCATGCTCCATCTTTTATATGGCGTATTTTGATACGAGGCAGGTGTTGTTCTCATGCATTTAAGCAGCGGGGAGCATAATGAAATTATTATAAATCCTTGATTTTTAGTTTATTCTTATTTTCTTACCTTGGTAAAAAGATTATTCAAGTTGTTTCTGAAATAAAAAATTAATCCAGAATTACTCATACACTCACATATATTGTAATTTACTTATGACTTGTAAGTCACTAGTCTAAAGATGCTAGCTAATGAAGTATGATGAATTGGTAATGCTACAAGCCGTTGCTACTAATATTGTTCTTTTTCTTGTTTCTTTATTGACCCTATATCTTCTAATCTTACTTTAATATAAATACAGATATAAATATATGAAATTAAACACACGTGCTTTTTTTTATTATTTATCTATTAATTTTTTTGAAATTATTTCTGATATTATAATAAATTCATTAATATATATATATATATATTTGAATCTTTAGCACTATATTTATTGTTTCCATTAACCAAATTGATAACTTCTATAGTGAGAGATTCTATATTCCAAAAAAAGTTCAAGTACTTTTCTTGGAAAGTGAATCTGCCTACTAAACTAAAATTAGTTACTCTATATTTTGCATGCAGCCATTTATTTAATAATAACTCTCGTGCAATAGGGAATATCATGATGAAGAGATTGGATCTCTCTGGTTCCATAATTAACGATAAAATCTTAGCTCTTTTGAGAGGATCCGCACCCCATGTGCATCGGATCTAGTTTTTGCTTCTTTTGCAGAAAAAAAGGATTCATCTCTCTTCACATGAATCCCTCGTTAGATCATCCGTTGATTGCTTTGAGAGCTGCATAAGAAGTTGAATGATGGGGTCCGGAGTGCTTTGAGATCCATCCTGTGGGTGATCTGATGGTTCCGTATCTCGAGTCGATCAGTGGGCGATCCCGTGGAACTTTCGCGCGCGAGGAATCCCGACCCACGTACATCGATGATGGGTGTTGTTTTTGCGTGGCCGATCCGTTTCCAGCATGCATGGCTCTTCTTTACAGATTCGATCGAAGGGTGCCAATGACGATGCCCGTTCGGTTCACTCCAGGCTCCCGCGTACAAACGGCGTGGCCCGGGCGTCGGGCTCCTCGCTTAAAAGTTAGTGCGGACGCGGGACGTGCCACGTTTCCAAGCGCGGGGACGCTGGTCTCATCAGCCATTCTGCTGCTGCCGGGTCCATTTGCGGCGGGGATGCCATAAGACTGCTGATGCCGATTGGACAGCTGTGGACACGATCGCTGCACCGATTTCCCATGTGGACGCACCTCCTCCTATTAACGAGCTTTACTTCCCCATTTATTAAACGAGATATCCAGAAATTTTACCGCCTGACATCGACGATTGAATGGACTCCACGAACGTAGTAAAAATCTACTTCTTCGGAAGGAAGGGGGAGTTTCTTTTCTATTGGAGCGATCTCGTGAGGGTCGTTTTTTTAATTATTATTATTTTGAACTTATACTATCATATTTAACGTCAATGGTCAAATCAAAAGGATGTCCTAAAAAGGTTAAAGGGGCTTTCTCGTTCATGGTCCAATTCTGGGATCCACCTTCAGCGCAAGTTGTCACGATCATGATTGATTGGGTCTTGCTTCACGCAATTGACAGAAGTTAGGTTCTTCCATGTGGTCTTCTCAACGTATATTCCCAACAAGCGATGGGGGCCTCTAGTTTTGAATTCGTTTCCGCATGGCTCAAGTTGCGCTGCATGACCCTCTACTTGTAGGCCAATCGCCGTGCAAGCACGGAGAACGGGCCCACTCTCCAATATTGGGTACAGTCGGCAGGAAACTCAATAAAAAAATTCTGGATTTCCAATCCAGGATGCCTTGGAACTTTCTTCATGCTCCACCATCATCCGACCCTTGTTGGATCCGTCTTAATTTCCTCTTGCCATAAATGAGAGTAGACCTCTGCTTGCATCTTGGTATTTATCCTGATAGTTTATCATTCGATAAGATCCCAATCCTTCAAATTATAGTTCTTGGAATAAATCCCCTACAAAGTCAAGTTCGATCCCAGCCTGATGTGGTCAATGCGGAAGAACTTCAGCGGACGCGTCCTAGCTGAACTACTACATCCGGCCGAGCTTCTCAGCGGCTGAGCCTCAGCCGAAGTCTTTCAACCAACCGAACTATCAAGCGGCCGAGCTTCAGATTCTTAGCGGCCGAACTCCTCAAGCGGCCGAACTACTTATTGCCCGAGCCCCTTTGGACTCCGAGCGGCCGGGCTTCGGCCGAGACCCCGACGGCCGAGCTTGTTTCAACCCTCTTAGCGGCCGAGCTCCCCGAACTCCTGTCCAGCGGCCGAACTCCCCAGCGCCTAGGCTCCGGGCCGAACTCCTTCGGACTCCCAGCGTCCGGGCTTCAGCCAGACCCTTGCGGGAGCCGAACTTCCCCAAAACCTCCTCTCGGGCCGAGTTTCTACGGAAGCCGGACTCCCTATAGACTTCTTCAATGGACGAGCTTCTCAATGGCCGAACTCCTTATGATGGATTCCTGCAGGCAATCAATCTCGCTACGGTTACACAACAGTAATAACGATCGGCATTTATCAGCAATAACGATCGACAATAACGATCGGCATTTATCAGCAATAACGATCGACAATAACGACCGGCATTGATCAGGACGGTTACAATAAGCTCCCTCTATAAAAAGGACCCTCCGGATACCTTTACGAACAGGTTCTGAAAATCCTTTTCTTCTCCTCTATACTCTATCGAAGCACTCCATTCCTGTTGACAGGAACTAACTTGAGCGTCGGAGGGTCTTCCGGAGCCACCCCCACCGGTTCCGAGCGAGACTTTATTTTGCAGGTCCCCGGCGGCAGCCTCTTCGGCCTCAACTCCGACGACGATAAGTTTCTGCGTCAACAGATTGGCGCTAGAGGAAGGGCCTACCGGCGAAGATTCCCTTCTTAAAGGAAGCCGGTGTTCCTTTGTTCTTAAAGGAGTGCTCGAGAGACCTTTCTTCTTTTCAATTCAAATTCCCCTTCCAAAGAGAAAAGATGCCCCCCAGGAGAGCCTCCACTCGGAGATCGGCGGCCTCCGCGGCCCGATCTCGTTCGAGTCCATCCGCTCCAGCTCCAGCCCCAGTGACTCAGGCTCATTCTGCAGCCCGACGATCGGCGGCCTCCGCGGCCCGATCCCGTCCGGGTCCGTCCGCTACCGCTCCAGTCCCGGCAATCCAGGCCGCGGTAGACGCTGAACAGTTCAACCTGCTCGTCCAGCAGGTTCGTGGCCTCACCGAGGCCGTTCAAGCGGTGCAAGGCCATGCACCAGCAAGCCGCCGTACCAGTCCAATCGGTCCTGGATCCTTCCGGAGCCGCGTTGTCCAGTCCAGAGGCAATCGACATGGGCTACCCGACCTCCAATTCTCCGAAAAAGGAAAGCAACGGAAGGAGAGCCCTTGTTCGGACCGCAGCTCATCCCAGGGAGAAGCTTTTCATCCGATCAGCAAGAAGACTTTAGAAATGAGAGACCATGAAGATCTCCTGGATAGAAGGCTCTTGGAAATGAGTCGTCGGATCGAAGAACTCCGCCACGCTCCTCCCTCATATGGTAATGAGATCCGAACCGACCCTCCATTCTCACAGAAAATTATGCAAGAACCAGTCCCGCCGAACTTCAAACTCCCACAGTTTGAGAGCTATGATGGGACCACTGACCCGGTCGACCACCTGGAAGCCTTCCGGACGACGATGTTGCTTCATGGCGCGCCAGACGCCATCCTGTGCCGGGCTTTTCCCTCTACTCTTAAAGGAGCCGCCAGAAACTGGTATTCGGCACTCAAGCCGAGTACCATCCTGTCATTCGACCAAATGAGTCAACAGTTCGCGGCCCACTTCGTCAGTAGTCGGCGTCCACGCCGAAGCTCAGACTCCCTTAATGGCCATCAGGCAGAGAGAAGGGGAATCCATCCGGGCTTTCATTTTTTGGTTTAATACCGCTGCGTTAGAAGTCCGAGACCTGGATCAATCGGTCGCCATGGCCGCGCTCAAGAGCGGCCTTCAGAAAAATGACCTATTGTTCTCCCTGGAAAAAAAGTATCCCAGGGACTTTGCCGATATGTTGGCTCGGGCCGAAAGTTATGCCCGGGCAGAGGAGGCCTTCGAAGCTAAGGATGGTGAAATCGGTGGTAAACGGCTGATCGGCAGGCTGGATAGACCCTCCGAAGAAAGGAAGCGAATTGAAGCTCGGCCACGCTCCAGGACTCCCCCTGGTCGCGAGCAAGTTCGGATTCCCTCTCAAGCTCGGAAGCGGGGAAGCTCTGACGGAAGGACGCGCCGAAGTTCTCCTCAGCGCCGAAGTTCTCCTCCCGAAGTTCTCCTACGATGATTTCACAACTACACCCCCCTAAACACCCCGAAGACTCAAGTTCTGATGGAGATCCGGGAACGGCTTCCAAGACCAGAAAGAATGCGCTCTCACCCTTACAAGCGTAATCCCAACAAGTTCTGCCTCTACCATCGCGATCACGGTCATGACACGGAGGAGTGCATTCAACTCCAGGACGAGATCGAAGAGCTCGTCAGGCGAGGCAGACTAAGTCCGGTTTCTTCGAAGGCGGCCCGAGGGGGTGGAAGATCGGCCGAGAACGCTAACGCCAAGCGGGGAAAACCAACAAGAAGACCGGCCACCCGTTGGCGTCATCAACACTATCTTAGGGGGATCTCAGCAAAAGAAAACCAGCAGGCTTGAAGGATCGATGAAGAAACGGAAGATTTCGGAGCCTATAGTCTTCACCGAGGAGGATGGCCAGGGAATCCAACTTCCGCATAATGACGCGGTTGTAGTTTCGTTGAATATTGCTGACTACGATGTACGCCGCATCCTCGTAGATAATGGAAGCTCGGCTGATGTATTGTTCTACGGTGCCTTCTTGAAAATGTCCCTACCTGATGATCGATTGAGCTCGGTGAATTCTCCGCTAGTTGGATTTGCTGGCAACACCGTACCAGTCGAAGGTATCATAACTTTGACCGTAACAGCAGGGCAGTACCCAAAGCAGGCCAAAGCTCAGGTCGACTTCCTAGTCGTAAAGACGCCGTCCGCCTATAATGCTATCCTTGGTCGACCTGGTTTAAATGCCCTTCGGGCAGTTGTGTCGACTTATTACTTAAAGATGAAGTTCCCTACGAACTATGGGGTTGGAGAAGTCAGAGGAGACCAGACCCTAGCGAAAGTATTGTTACTCAATCGCCTTGTATAAGGGAGATCAGCCCGACCCCTGTCTGGTTGACGGACTGGATGTCCGTGACGACCTCGCTGAAGGAACGAGCTGAGCCTGCAGAGGACCTCGTCTCTGTGTCATTAAATGATGGAAAATCAGGACCATGTGGTGCAGATCGGCTCCAACCTGGCAACCGAGGTTCGGGAGCAACTCGTCGCTTTTCTCAGAAGGAATGCGCAGACGTCTTCGCTTGGACTCCCAGCAGATATGCCAGGAATCGACGCCGAGGTCATGGAACATCGGCTGGCCGTTGACTCGAAACACCGGTCGGTAAGAGAAAAACTACGCCAACATGCCCCGGAGAGGCAGAAAGCGATCGCTGAAGAGGTAGATAAACTCCTTAAAGCCGGACTAATCCGGGAAGTTCATTACCCGACTTGGGTTTCGAACGTGGTTCTTGTCAAGAAAGCAAACAACAAGTGGAGGATGTGTGTCGACTTCAAAAAGCTAAACAAGGCTTGTCCAAAGGATAGTTACCCCTTGCCCAGGATCGATCAGTTGGTAGATGCAACCTCGGGTCATGAGCTCCTCAGCTTTATGGACGCCTTTTCTGGTTATAACCAGATACGTATGGCGCCTGAAGACGAAGAAAAAACAGCCTTCATCACTAGCCGAGGTCTTTACTGCTATAAGGTCATGCCTTTTGGACTCAAGAATGCGGGAGCAACATACCAACGTTTAGTCAACAAAATTTTCAAGGAGCAGATCGGCCGCAACATGGAGGTGTACGTGGATGATATGCTCGTCAAAAGCCGAGCTTCAGCTGACCATCTGGCCGACCTTGAAGAGACCTTCAATGCATTGAGGAAGCATAAGATGAGACTGAACCCTACCAAATGCGCCTTTGGCGTAACCTCTGGAAAAATTTCTTGGGTTCATGGTGTCGAGACGTGGAATTGAGGCAAACCCCCTGAAAATCCGAGCTATTCAAGAAATGACCACTCCAAAGACGAATTAAAGAAGTTCAGCGCTTGGCCGGAAGGGTGGCATCCCTAAATCGCTTCGTCTCGAGGTCGGCTGAACGTTGCTTGCCCTTCTTCGAGGTTCTCAGGCGACCAAAGGACTTCAGCTGGACGGCAGAGTGTCAACAAGCATTTGAGGAACTCAAAAATTACCTCGGCACGCCCCCTCTGCTGGCAAAACCTGAACCTGGGGAAGAGTTGTTCTTGTATTTAGCTGTCTCCTCGGTGGCCCTGGCGGCGGTTCTCGTTAGGGAAGAAGCAAAAACACAACGCCCGATCTATTACGTGAGCCGAGTCCTAAGGGACGCGGAGACCAGATACTCCCGGATAGAAAAATTATCTTACTGTCTCGTAATTGCCGCCAGGAGGCTCCGACCTTACTTTCAGGAGCACACCATAACGGTCCTCACGGACCAACCAATAAAAGCAGTTCTCCACCGAGCAGACGCTTCCGGAAGAATCGCAAAATGGGCAATGGAGCTCACGGAGTTCGACATCAACTATCAGCCCAGGCCATCAATCAAAGCCCAGGTACTGGCGGATTTTGTATTAGAATGCACTATTCCGGACGAAGCCGAACTTGAATCAAGCAAGACAAATACAGAGGCGAGATCGAGCCTTGACGAAGTCGAACCATCACAGCCGAACTTCCCAAAGGAAAGGGCCGACCTCTCTGAAGGCTTCTGGATTCTACACGTGGATGGTTCTTCCAACTCCATTGGAGCTGGTGCAGGGCTAGTCTTGGTCAGCCCCGAGGGAGTTGTCGCCGAGTTCGCGCTGCGCTTCGAGTTTTCCGCTACCAACAACGAAGCCGAATACGAAGCACTGATTGCGGGATTAAGAATAGCAAAGGAGCTAAAAGTAGATCGGCTTCGAGTCTACAGTGATTCCGATTAGTGGTCGGTCAGGTTGACGGCAACTTTGAAGCAAGAGAAGAGAGCATGGCGAGATACCTCGGGAAAGTGAAGAAGTTTAACCCCGGCCTTTGATAATTTCGTCATTCAACATATCCCAAGGACAGAAAATGCGAGAGCCGATTTTCTCTCCAAACTGGCCACTTCGGCTCCAGCCGAACTACCCAAAGAAGTGTTTCAGGAAACTCTGAAGTACCCAACCACGGAAGAACCTCAGGATGTCCTACAGACGGAATTCGAGCCCAGCTGGATTGACCCACTGGTCACCTACCTTAAAGAGGGGGTTCTTCCCTCATGACCGAAAAGAAGCTCGAAAACTCAAAAATCAGGCCTCCCGTTACGTCTTATACGAAGGCCAGTTGTACAAAAGGTCGTACTCCCTTCCATTGTTGAGATGCCTTCGACCTTCAGAAGCTAATATTGCACTATGGGATGTGCACGAAGGACTTTGCGGAAGCCATTTAGGAGCAAGGTCTTTGTCGCTAAAGCTACTTCGGCAAGGGTATTATTGGCCGACCTTATTTCGCGATTCTGTGGAATACGTAAAGAGGTGCGACCGCTGCCAGAAAAATGCTAGTGTGCAGAGACGGCCGGCATCCGAACTCACTCCGCTTAATTCACCCTGGCCGTTTGCGCAATGGGGAATGGACATACTCGGCCCCTTTCCCGACAGCGTCGGGACAGCGGAAGTTCCTCTTAGTCGCGATTGACTACTTTACCAAGTGGGTCGAAGCTGAACCACTCGCGAAAATTACCGAGGCCAAAGTACAGGACTTTGTTTGGAAGTCACTAGTTTGTCGGTTCGGCCTGCCCCGAACCCTTATAACCGACAATGGGCGACAATTCGCCGGGGCTAGGTTCGCAGAGTTTTGTGAAGGATTAAACATCTCCCAGCGCTTCACTTCTGTGGCTCATCCGCAGACCAATGGGGAAGCTGAGATAACCAACCGGACCTTGCTACAGGGAATCAAAACGAGGCTAGATAAGGCAAAAGGGGCCTGGGTAGACGAACTCTACCATGTCCTCTGGGCGTACCGAACTACTCAGAGGGTGCCGACTGGAGAAACACCCTTCGCTTTGGCCTTCGGTACTGAGGCAGTCATCCCGGTTGAACTTAAGCTCCCTTCCGCACGAGTTGTAGGGCTTCAATGAACAGCACAACCCCCAAAACCTCAGAGTCAACCTCGACCTTCTGGAAGAAAAGAGGGAGGAAGCTCGCATCCGGATGTCAGCCTATAAACAGAAGGTGGCTCGGTACTACAACTCCAGGGTTAAAAATAAGACGTTCAGAGTAGGGGACTTAGTGCTCCGACGAGCTGCTATCACTCAGCCTCAGAGTCAAGGAAAGCTCGCTCCAAATTGGGAAGGTCCGTACAAGGTAACGGAAGTCATCCGACCCGGAACCTATCGCTTGAAGGAACTCGGAGGGATAATGCTTCCTCGACCATGGAACTCAGAAAATCTGAGAATGTATCATCAATGAATTTCTTTGTTCTGCGTTTTTGGTTTTTGGCATAAGAATCGTGGGATGGCAAGAGAAAAATGAGTAAAAACAGCCCGTTAGGAACAGGAGGAAGACCTCGTCCTAACGCGAGCAAAGTCGAAGACCTCGTTCACCTTAGACGAGATGGGGGGAGAAGCTCGGACGACGGTCCGCATGTGCCCCCACAGCCCGTTAGGAACAGGAGGAAGACCTCGTCCTAACGCGAGCAAAGTCGAAGACCTCGTTCACCTTAGACGAGATGGGGGGAGAAGCTCGGACGACGGTCCGCATGTGCCCCCACAGCCCGTTAGGAACAGGAGGAAGACCTCGTCCTAACGCGAGCAAAGTCGAAGACCTCGTTCACCTTAGACGAGATGGGGGGAGAAGCTCGGACGACGGTCCGCATGTGCCCCCACAGCCCGTTAGGAACAGGAGGAAGACCTCGTCCTAACGCGAGCAAAGTCGAAGACCTCGTTCACCTTAGACGAGATGGGGGAGAAGCTCGGACGACGGTCCGCATGTGCCCCCACAGCCCGTTAGGAACAGGAGGAAGACCTCGTCCTAACGCGAGCAAAGTCGAAGACCTCGTTCACCTTAGACGAGATGGGGGGAGAAGCTCGGACGACGGTCCGCATGTGCCCCCACAGCCCGTTAGGAACAGGAGGAAGACCTCGTCCTAACGCGAGCAAAGTCGAAGACCTCGTTCACCTTAGACGAGATGGGGGGAGAAGCTCGGACGACGGTCCGCATGTGCCCCCACAGCCCGTTAGGAACAGGAGGAAGACCTCGTCCTAACGCGAGCAAAGTCGAAGACCTCGTTCACCTTAGACGAGATGGGGGGAGAAGCTCGGACGACGGTCCGCATGTGCCCCCACAGCCCGTTAGGAACAGGAGGAAGACCTCGTCCTAACGCGAGCAAAGTCGAAGACCTCGTTCACCTTAGACGAGATGGGGGGAGAAGCTCGGACGACGGTCCGCATGTGCCCCCACAGCCCGTTAGGAACAGGAGGAAGACCTCGTCCTAACGCGAGCAAAGTCGAAGACCTCGTTCACCTTAGACGAGATGGGGGGAGAAGTTCGGACGACGGTCCGCATGTGCCCCCACAGCCCGTTAGGAACAGGAGGAAGACCTCGTCCTAACGCGAGCACTTACATCAACCTCAGCCAAAGGAGATGAGATATCCTCCGAAGCAATCTTATCAACTTCGGCCAAATAAGATCCCCCCGAGCGACTAGGCTGACCTCGGCTGAAGAGCGCCGACTTCGACCTCGGCGAGAGATAGGATTTTTGACCGAATCAACCTCGGCTGGAGAGCCTCAACTTCAGCATCAACTTTAGCCAGAAATGAAATCTCCCCCGAACTTCGACATGGACCAATACGAAGCCCGGAAGAAAAACTTTGGCAGTCGCCTTATCCGCACTCCCTTCCTTCAAATTTCGAACTCGGGAGTGGGGGGGCTAGTGTTGGGGATAAATCCCGCTCCTGCCAAAGTCAAGTTCGATCCCAGCCTGATGTGGTCAATGCGGAAGAACTTCAGTGGACGCGTCCTAGCTGAACTACTACATCCGGCCGAGCTTCTCAGCGGCTGAGCCTCAGCCGAAGTCTTTCAACCAACCGAACTATCAAGCGGCCGAGCTTCAGACCCCTAGCGGCCGAACTACTTATTGCCCGAGCCCCTTTGGACTCCGAGCGACCGGGCTTCGGCGAGACCCCGGCGGCCGACGGCGGTCGAGCTTGTTTCAACCCTCTTAGCGGCCGAGCTCCCCGAACTTCCTGTCCAGCGGCCGAACTCCCCAGCGCCCAGGCTCCGGGCCGAACTCCTTCAGACTCCCAGCGACCGGGCTTCAGCCAGACCCTTGCGGGAGCCGAACTTTCCCCAAAACCTCCTCTCGGGCCGAGTTTCTACGGAAGCCGGACTCCCTATAGACTTCTTCAATGGACGAGCTTCTCAATGACCGAACTCCTTATGATGGATTCCTGCAGACAATCTCGCTACGGTTACACAACAGTAATAACGATCGGCATTTATCAGCAATAACGATCGACAATAACGATCGGCATTTATCAGCAATAACGATCGACAATAACGACCGGTAGGACGGTTACAATAAGCTCCTTCTATAAAAAGGACCCTCCGGATATCTTTACGACAGGTTCTGAAAACTCTTTTCTTCTCCTCTATATTTTGTCGAGCACTCCATTCCTGTTGACAGGAACTAACTTGAGCGTCGGAGGATCTTCCGGAGCCACCCCCACCGATTCCGAGCGAGACTTTGTTTTGCAGGTCTCCGGCGGCAGTCTCTTCGGCCTCAACTCCGGCGACGATAAGTTTCTGCGTCAACACAGGTGTTTGGAAGAAGATCCTCGCTTCAGAAGAGTGCAAAATCCGACAATTACCAACATAAGTTATGTTACTTCATGCTTATAGGATTTCATATACATACATGCATGGTGATGCAGCAGAACTAAACTAGGAAGAGTGGTTCATATGCATCCCCAACAGGAAAGCAAGGGGTCGAATCGCACAGAGCCCGCTCAAGTTTGCTTTATTTCAGCAATTTAGAATTATACTCCTAAGAAATTAAAGGTCGGAGGGTTTCTTTGGTCTTTGAAACAGTTTTAGAAATCGTCTCCTCTAATGCCAGGCCTTTTCATGGTATGATGCATATCCTATTTCAGACAAAGATGTTTGGGCGGAGCATCTACCTCAGCTTTTGGGCTGAAGTCCTTAGCGAGGCGTATTTGGTAGATTTCGTGGAAAAGAGAAGTCGATTTAGCCGGAGCAAATGCATGTGTATATATGTGCGTGCAAATATAGTACATTGTATTAAACTTATGATGTGTTGTAGCCGTCTTAATCTCATTCTTCTGCGGATAAAATATTTATCTCAAAATCTATATTTTTTTAGATAAATATTTTTTAGATAATATTTAAATAAAAAAATAATATATCTATATTCTTTTATGCATGAATAAAATTGCTTTGTTATCTATGTTCTTTTATATATATTACTATTTTTTCTGAAAAAATTATTAAAATTTATTCGTATTTTTCATAATATTTTTTATGCTTTTTAGATTTGAAGAGCATTAAATGATGGGGATATTGAAAATGAGAGTGAAATATATTCCGTATAAAATTAAAAGCCTACTTTACTGGCTCATGAAAAAATGATTTAGCCATTTGCTAGGTGGATAAAATTTTTCTTCATTTCATGCGTAAATATTATCCATAAAAAAATAATTTTTTCATCTTAAAAAATATAAGAACACAGATAAATTGATCAATAAAAAAATAGACTAATTTTTTCATAATATTTATCCATAAAAAAAAAAAAAGCCAGCTTTTCTTTTTTATCGAAAATAAAAAAAAAGTTTTCAATTATCTAGCATTTAGTATGAAAACCCTAGTACATCACAGTGAATTTTAGCTAGAAGCATGTTAATTGTTTAAGTGGCATTAAGTAATATCACATGCATGTAACTTTCGCATTTCAAATTTCGGAAAGAGTAGCAATGGCAATGCTTAGTTGCCCCATTAATCCATTGTGCCAGCATGACATGATGGGAACGTCGCAATTCATGAGGATTGGTCCGATCATGATATGTCCGGCCAGTCATCCACCAACACTGCATTCCATGAAAAATTGATGGACGAGTGAGTGGTA
The DNA here is from genome assembly GCA_006176705.1 of Cocos nucifera. Taxonomy (NCBI): domain Eukaryota; kingdom Viridiplantae; phylum Streptophyta; class Magnoliopsida; order Arecales; family Arecaceae; genus Cocos; species Cocos nucifera. Next base: position 477,323 of record QRFJ01000121.1, on the reverse strand, counting down.
TCCCTACCTTTACTTATTTTCTCTTCTCAAACTGCATAATATGAGGCCCTAGTTGAATCTTGGGATGTTCCATCTTTTGCTTCATGGGATCAAATGAAAATTTATTAACATATATGATCAGGCAACTGAAATTCTATTATTCGTTCCATGAATTCTATGAAATATATATATATATATATATATATATATATATATATATATATATATATATATATATATATTTCTTTTCTTTTCTTTTTTTTTCAGATTCATTTGATAAATTGCACATCTTTATTATAATATTGCAAACTCTCGGCTGCATGACTCCACACCCTCGAGCAACTCCTCGTTGCCATACTTGACGACTTGGACATACGACTCTCCAGTGGGCCGGCGCATGGCCCAGGCAAATGCTAGTACAGAATAGTGTTTGCAAACACATTTTAAGATCTATCTACAATGTTTCCTCTGTATGTTTAGTTTTTTTAGTTGATTGGCGAATGAGATATGTACCAAGCTAGAAGTGTTACCAGCATAAGCACATATATAACTTATCCTCGTATCAATAGTCTTGCCATCAACCACTTCAGAAGGTGCCGTTGGTTCCCCGTGAGTCGGTGCATTAGTCTGAGATAAGTGGATGCGGTTGGTCTCCTTCTTATCTTGAAGTCGGCATCAATCAATCCGAGAATTGGGATTTCTTGAGAAATCTAAAAAGGGAGTCCACTCTCACCCGAGCTTCTCCCATAGGAGATTCTCCAATACTTAAATAATCAAAACTTGAGAACAGCATGGGAAAGAAAGTGAGAGAGTGGATCTATTATTTTTCAAGAAAAATTTATCTGAAAATCTCCTATACCCTTTTTTTTTTTATATGGAGGAGGATAGCCGTGTGTTATACCTCCTAAGTCGGTAAAAAAAAAAAAAAAAAAAAAAGACAATCAGTGCCCATAATCACGAGGATTGTGAGTAGTAGTTTATAAGTGTTAATTATGTGATATTAACTCGTAATTAAAGAAAATTACCTTGGAAGATTTTTTCAAGTCCATCTTTCTATCTTTAACGATCCGATAGCTTAAAGCTTCATCTTGAATCATTGGTTTGTCTCTAAGCATGGAGTCGGTATGTGTCGTTCTAGTTTGGTCGCTCAATTTTCTCTTCTCCATGTTCGAGAATGTGGGTCGGCTTTCTTTCAAGTATCTTAGGTGAGTGTTCAGTTACAACTCAAAGAAGAGAACATCAAGATTGGATGGTTGATTCTTCCAACAACATGTACTTGCTGATCCTAGAGATTACTATTGATTGCATAAATCAAGACAAATAATTGCAAAAAATAAGTTTTATAAACGGTGACAAAATTTAATAACAACAAATTGCGATAAAGAAGTCCGATAGATTCACGATGGCCCGACAGCGCATGTGCATTACGATCTACAATGCGTGGGTCCGCGGAGAGTTAGAGATATGAAATTAAATTTCGGATTCATCTTGCCATGCGCACTGCATGAGACGGCCTATGGAGTCGAGCAAACATTTGCAGTCACCGATCATCAATCCCAAAGTCCACCTGGACAAACAAGTGCACTTGTATCTTAAATCCAATATGGACTACCAAGAAGGATTTCTAAAATTTGAAACTCCTTCGGAAGGAAGCAACTGGAATTCCTATTTAAAAATTTAAGCTTTTTTAAAAAGGAAATTAAAATTTTCAATGGTAAGAAGATACGAAGCCATGAGTGGAGGTGCATGGCATTACATGGAGAGAGAGATAGAGCAGGTTAATGGGTCTTGTCTGATACAACAATGGGTGGGTTTTGAAGATGTGAGCTGACTTGAAATGCTCCGTGGACTGTACTAACTGCATGTATCACACGGTGGTTAGAATGTTGGATAAATTAAAACATATCAAGAAACGGAGGGCTATATCAAATTTTGGTAGAGGTACCCTAAATCAACTTCTTAGAGCTACAGTAGGACCATTTGCAGCTTTAATGAATTTGCTGCAAAGCACTAAGGATGCATATTGAGGTAGTTCCTTCACCAACTTTCACAAATAATCTAACGTCTTGCCCACAGTTATTACTCATATATTAGTATTCATCGCTCAAACAAAAATAGTCATCATCTAAATTAGAAACACAATCATTATGTGGTCATAATTATCATAGTAATAGTCATCATTTGTACAAGGATGATTATTAACATGGTAGCATAGGCGCACATAAGAATAATTATTGATATATTAACAAGGATGACATATTTATCCATTAAGGAAAGGAATGCAAAATAATTGAGAAACTGAGACATATGGTGAAAGTACCAAGAGATATTTTATGGTAGGTAGAGATATATAGCTGCAATAGTCGGACTTTATCACCAAATGTTTTGCTCCCGTTACTCTGTAAAGTGAGAAAGATCCCGAATAAAGTCGTCTTATTATGATGCAGATTCGTAATTAATTTCAGCAATTCTATTATTTTTTGGATGGTTTTCTATATTAATATTTTTTCTTGGATGGTTAATAGCAATTTGTCTACATAACCCGTAACTTCTCTTGTCCAGGCAACTAGGTCCAGGTGGTTAACTCCTGTAATACGCTGCCCATGTAACAAATTTAATCTTTGGCAACATATATTTAGTGATGGAGAACAGAAATCTATCGCCTTTTATTTATTTTTTTAATGGTTGTTAAACCATCATCATGGATATTTCTGCAAACCCAGCATGCTAGGGACGCATTTTAACTCAATGCAGGATGTTATTAGCTCAACATGTTATTGCCAAGTTTGAGCAGCTTCCAACGCTGCCAACTCTCTTCCATGTGCTCTTCGATCAAGTCTGGGAACTTCATCATACTCCTCCCCCTCTCCCTCATGATTCGAAGCAATTAAAATCCTTAACTGAACGGTCATAGGCCATACTACGCTAAGGATCGTACCAACTCGGTACGACAGTTTGGTTTGAAATAGCGGCTGTGCCTGAAATTGCGATCCATGAGCACTGACGAAGGACAAGCCTAAATACGGGCTCGTGCATGTTTCAAAAGCCCGAGAATTTGTTAAGGTCTAGCCTAGAGGCGCAGGCCTCTCATGGGCCAAATCAGACCTAGTTGTAGTCCGAAGTCCAATTTAAAGAAAGAACGGCGAACGGCGCACGGTGGGGGGATGGCCATTGGATGGCATTTTGCACAGCTGTCAAAGCAACCCAAACCTTGTTTCATCTGCTGCACAGATCTTGAAGCAGTCATTATACGAGAGATCCAATGATGGTAGATTCCTGGGAAGGAAAATGTGCGTAAGATACGACCCTCGTCCTTGCCACCCTCGCTTGCGAGGCAGGCAAGCAAACATCATTGCTACTGTTTTGATAACGCAAGTGAAGAATGAAGTAAGATCGCTTTGGCACCAGATTGGCCCCTAATGGGAACCCACCGAATCATATGTACCTCATGGATCTCGTGAGTGTGTGCATATCGTAAATTCTAAGGACTTGATCCATGGCTTTCGCAAGCCAGACCCGCCAAGGCCTTGGGATGATCGATTTGCTGAAGATGGACTACGTTTGTCCTGTAAATGAGGTGCTACATGCAATGAGGATCCTCGCCTCTGCATTAAGAATCAATGGATGAGCGTATCATCTAAAGAGACTATAGCCGAAAGATACTATTTTGATTCCTTAATTCTATGTAAATATCAAAAATCTCCTCAATGCACACGTCTAGGCATATTCCCTAATTTAAACCATGACATCCTCGTTGGGCTAAAGGTCCAAATCAAATACATGGTATAGGCCAGGCAGTTGCCCCTCAATGGCCTGGCACCTGTGCCGTTGTGTCTGGTCGGAGTGGCGCAGAAGACAAGGTGGGACATTTTGGTGGCATCCGCGGTTACTTTCCAAAGTCCCTTCGAACCAAACTATGAATTCAATAATATTGCCTTTTGTTAATTTCAGTTCTGGGATTGCATTCAAATCTGCAGAAACCACTGAAATTTTTGAGTGAACCTTTCTTAATTATCATGTTTCAGTTATATAAATCGGCATCATCCAAAAAAAAAAAAAAAAAACCACAACAGAGGATAAGTTCTAAGTTCTTAGATCATGCCTTCACCATCATCCATGATGGTAGTGTTTGTGTGTACATATATAATTTCTTGAGCATATGAAGTTCTCGTATAATGTTTATTATTCTCCGAGAAAATTATTCCATAAAATTCTTTGCAAGGTCTAAACTTAGTGCCAAGGGGAGCCATAAATGGGAGTGACGACGGATTTGACTTGTAGATATTTGTCGATTGCATGCAATCCCATGTCCCTTCCAAAACCACTCATCTTGTAACCACCGAAAGGACAGTCAACATCGAAACCAAAGTAACAGTTGATCCAAATGATGCCTGCACGAATCGATCTTGAGACCCTGTTCGCAATGTTCAGGTCATTGGTCACAATCCCAGCTGCAAGTCCATACCTGCTGCTGTTGGCTCTCTCTATTGCCTCCTCAACAGTCCTAAAGAAAGAAACACAGCAGGAACATAAATTTTTCATCCTCTAGCCGTGGAAGCGCGTCACCATTTCATGCAAGTTTAGCAAATAAATTGGAATTGTCCTGTGATAATGGAAGGAGCCGCAGTTTCTGAGAGCAAGGGCAATTGTGGACAAGAATAGCTCAAGCTGTAATTGACCTGTCATTCTACCGATCACATCATTTTTTATTTTTTTTTGTGCGTGAAGGAAAACTGCATAATATTATTAGAGAAACTCTCGGAAAAACTTGCAATAGATCATCTAAAGTATATTTGATTGCAGAGCCTTAATTTGTTTATATATTGATATCTTTGTTCCAACTGTATAACTTGCTAGCGTTGCCTGAAGGAAAGAATTCCCCATGATAATATTGCCAATAAAATGAATTGTGATGCCTAAAGTTTGTCCTCGGAACTAGATCTCCAGCACAATATATTAGCTTCAGCACCAACACTGGCTTTATGATTCCTTCTATTGTATGAAAGATTCAATAAATATCCCCATCTGTATTTGTATTCTAATGTACCATTAATATTTTCACTCTCGATTGCTCTGCCCGGATGATTACTAGTCACATGCATTATGTAAATGTAGTTTTTATAATTTCATTTCCCCGAACCAAAGCCTCTCCAACTCTGCAGTCTCTTATTTTAATTTCATTTATACCTCATTCAATTGATGGGAAGAAATGTGAATTTCAATTTATCTTTTACGACAACAAGGAAAAGACTTACTTGAACTTCATTAGGGACATCACAGGTCCAAATATTTCATCCCGTGCAATCAACATTTCCTCCTGGTCAAAAGAAAATAAGGCACCATTAAAATCTACTTCTTTTCGGCAGAAAAATCCACTCATACCAATGCAAGCACGCAAGAGGAGTAATATTCGGTGCGTCGCTTGTGATATTTTACCTTTACATCAGTAAAGATTGTGGGTTCAATGTAGTAACCTTTATCACCGCAAGGCCTTCCTCCGGTAAGCAATGTGGCTCCCTCTCTCTTACCATGCTCAATGTATTTAAGAACTTTTTCGAATTGCACCTCATCAACCTTCAACCATAGGAAAAGGAGTATTGGTAAAAGGAGAACAGACATATCATGTGTCCAACTTGTTGGTTCACAATGGCACAATGTAGAAGGGTAAAGGCGTTGGGGATTTCTTCATCATGATAAAAATTGATCGAACATGAAGTCATGAACATCCAAGCAAGCTGATGAGATAATAGCAAAGAGTAGTTACGTTTGTGCAATACTCATTCAGAAGTAATACATGCTCGCTATTATACTTGCAAGTGTTTTTTTTTTTTTTTGAAAGAATAATTAGAGCAAAATTGATGTTTTCTTTTCTGGATTTTTGATGTTCTATCATGATTTCATTGGCAAACAATTGATATTGCGACTTCAATGAGCACGAATCTAGAATGGAAAGACTACGTACCTGAGGCCCTTGATGAACCCGAGGATCGAAAGGGTCCCCAACCACCCATTTTTTGGCTTTTTCTGCTGCCTTCTTCGCGAATTCATCATAAATTCCTTGTTGAACGTATATACGAGACCCTGCTGCGCAGATTTCTCCCTACAAGTTCGCACAATTAGCCAATTTTATGCTGCGGGCAAAAAAATTAGAGGAATCAAGCGGGTGTAGTTTGGAGTGATGCCTTGTTGTAGAAGATAGCTTTGTTGGCCAGATCAACAGCCATGTCTACATCAGCATCATTGAAGATGATGAGGGGGGACTTCCCTCCAAGTTCGAGTGACACAGACTTCAAATTGCTTTTTGCCGCTGCCTCCATCACCAGGCGCCCTACTTCAGTGGAGCCAGTAAAACTAACCTGAAATCAGTGGATATATATATAAGTGGATAAGAAACAAACAACTCATGCATGTATAAGCATCGCATGATCGCTAGATTCTGGAAACTACGTGCCTTATCGACATCCATGTGAGAAGAAATGGCAGCACCAGCTGTGGGGCCAAAACCGGTAACAACATTGAGCACTCCATCAGGGATACCAGCCTGCATGCATTTTATCAAATTTATAAAAACACGCATCAATTGATTGTACAACTTAAACCTTTGATCAATAAGACTCCGTGGAGTTATATAATGCGAACATAAGATGAAATTAACCTCTGAAGACCCTTGGATTCAGTTGAAGCCTCTCTCTCTCTCTCTCTCTCTCTCGCTCGCTCGCTCTCCCTGTGTGCGCACGCACGTGTCCATGCATGTTTTGAGTAATTTTTTACGTCTCTTAATGAAAGAGAGCCAGACCCCAACGAACTCTTTCTCACAATAAAAAAGAAGCCAACCTCCGAAAACCAGAGTACTTGAAATTAAACACTTTTCCCTTCTCTGGAAAAAAAGGGCGTTGATTCACCTTATTTTCATGAAATGTCAATGAAACATACCTTTCCAGTTTAAAACAAAACAAACTATGAGAGACTAAATTTGGAACATTGCTTGAAGAGTGCAGGCGATCTGATCTCAATGCACCATGTATAACATTCGCTTACTAGTTTTTAGTGCATCAACAATTGAGTTCATCTCCTAACTTTCGGGCATTATATATAATAGAAAATAGAATATACTTTTAGCTATATATTCACATCTCATCAGAATTGGCATTAGGTTCTTGCGAGGATATGGCAAAAGTCTACCTCTTTGGCTAGGTGGGCGTAGTAGAGAGCAGAGAGTGGGGATTGCTCGGCAGGCTTGACGACCATGGTGCAACCAGCAGCCAAGGCGGGGCTGACCTTGCAGGAAAACATGGTGGACGGGAAATTCCATGGTATGATGTGCCCGACCACACCGATGGGCTCCTTCAGCGTGTAGCCTTGGAACTCTCTTGACATCTTCAGTGTCTCTCCATGGATCTTATCAGCAGCACCAGCATAATAGCGGAGGTGGTGTGCGGTTCCAGGGATGTCGATAAGTTTACACAAAGTGAACAACTTCCCCGCATCCAGACAATCCAGTATTGCTAATTCTTCGGTATTTTGCTCGATCAAGTCCGCGAGTTTCATCATTATCCTGCCCCTCTCCTGATCATGAGTGGAATAGCAAAGAAGCTTATTACCGCTTTAATAAAAATGAAACAGCATCATTAATCTGGCAGAGTGAAATTTGTGCTAGTAAATTCTCAATGACCCTCAATCCTCTATTGTAGTCGTCATCATCTTCTTCTTCTTTTGATAAAGAAAGATGAGCCGAAACCTTCTCCGGTTGTTGCTTCTTGTTGCAGGGGTGAAAAAATGGTAGCTGGTCTCGTTCTTGATATTTTATTTGCAAAAGCAAAGAATGAACCTCTCTAAAAGATCATCATAGTCTTGTTTTTTCTCAACTTTTTATATTTTATCGGCACATAAAGTCCGGAAATTTGATAAAAGTTCAAAAAATTATGCATGCTCATTCCTTTCAAAAACAAAGAACCCTGTGTGTGTATGTGTGACGAGAGCATATAGGGCTCATCCAGTACTTGCACCTACTCCAATGAGAGTAAGTTTGCCGTTTGAAGATGTTTTAATTCCCAAGTGTTTGATAGAAGAATTCTTCGAATACCTTTTGAATTTAATCAAAACCTTGTCATCTTTCATTACACTAGCTAATAACAGTTGATGGGGCTGTTCTTTCTTATCCTTCAAATGTCTTCATATCCATATAAATTGGGCAGATTAAGGCCATTATCTTTCTTGTAGTTTTAGAGTACATATTTATAGTAAAAATAGTGACAACGGATGGGTCAGGAATGCTGGCATTACTGAAAGCTTACAGGTTAAATATATTCAAGCTAGACAGAGAGAGGGTAAGAGGTTCGTACATAGCCGGACATGCGAGGCCATTTGCCATGGTCGAAAGCTCGTCTCGCGGCCTTCACGGCCAAATCCACGTCCGCCTTGTCACCTTCCGCAATATGAGCAATTACCTCCCCGGTGCGTGGATCTCTTGTCTCGAACGTCTTCCCTGTGTTGACCAAACATTTTGATCATTGAAGGCAAAACCAATCAGCATCACAATTTGTTCCCATTTGAGCAGACTGGACCCATACCGACTCTACTATTAGTTACTGCAATATTAACATTCCGAGCTGAGCTAAACTGCTTGTTTCAAATGATTTCTTCGATGACTTTTCTTATTTTTTTCTTTCAATATCTTGTTTGTCGATGAAGCCTTCTATTGACCTTCCATCGGTTTCCGCTTTCACATTGCCTTTCTAATGGAAACCACCCGGCATAGCTATTCTAGCTCTTTCGTCATCATTTTAGTCGGTTTTTTAGGACTATAGCCTTCATGCTGAGATATTTTTTTGGACTATAACCTATATGCTGAGAAATTATTGATTGGATCAACTTCACTAGCTCAATGGTGATAGACCAATATGCACAAAAACAGGCAAAAACAAACAGGAGGCAGGGAGGGAGGGCACGAATGTTGGTTTATGGTTGGATCGGTCCATCACCTAGGCAGTGGACCTATTCCAATTAAAAGTTTTACCTCTATGCCTTGACTTGCATGTCCCTTTTACGTACTTGGACTTTGACTATTTATTTTTCATTCACAAACCGATGATTTTAAAGAAAAAATGGCAAATATATCTATCTTACACATACAATGCATATAGCCTGGCAAAAAGTTACATTCGTCAAAAATCTACCCCTTGGCCAGACGGAGTTCCATATATGCAGCACACATGTAATTAAACACATCAAAAGGAGGGAGGGTTTGATAGATTGCCAATCCATTTAATCCCTAAAGAGTAGCTAATTCAAAAGGGATGCCATCCCATCTATTTTGTTTTTCCTATCGAAAGTGTTACTCTTTTTATATGAGTTTGTAATAATTAAGATTATATTTGGCTAAGCTTTTAAAATATCAAAAAATATTTTCTGATCCTCTAAAAATATTTTTGGATAGTACAGTGATGTTTGATAAAAAAATCAATAAGTTATTTTGACTTTATCAGAAAGCTAAAAATATTAACTTAGAAACAGCTCCATTTTAAATTTTTTTTCTAGAAGTACTTTCGACTAATATCGGAAAGCTGTTTTGATTAAAATAAAAATTATCAATGATCGAAATGCTCACTAACAAATCTCATAATTATATCTTATATCATATCATATCATATTATATTAATATATTGTTGATGCAGAATCTGATCGTCGTCGGAATCGGCTGGAGTGAAGATGGACGAAGTTACCGTCGGGACCTGCAAAACAAAGTCTTATCCAAAATCGGTGGGGGGTGGCTCCAGCAGAACCCTCCGACGATCAAATCAGCTCTGACCAATAGGAATGGAGTGCTCGAGAATGAGTTCCGCAGAGCTTAGAGAAGAAGAGGAGAGCTTAGAGCTTAGAGATCAGATATTAGAGTTAGCATATCTAAAGGATCCTTTTTATATGCCGAGCTTGATTGATGTTGGTGGCCATATCGTCCGACCGTGGGCCGCTCGGGACCGCATAAGTTCGGTACGGAGGGAAAGGCGTCGTCAGACGGATAGTGACGGCCATGCTGATGGGTCGTGGGCCGCATGGAACTGATTACGGAGAGAGTGGTGTCGCCAGTAGTGGTAGCCATGTCATCTAATCACGTCGTCTGTGGAAGACTAATGGCGATAGTTCGTTCAGATTTGATAGCCATGGCTTTGAGAAAGCGGGCATTGATCGGTGGACTTCGGTGTGTAACCATTTCGGAGGAGTTCGGACCCCTAGAGGAGTTCGATCGAGGGAAGCTCGGAAGGAGTTTGACCGAACGAGTGTGGAGAGAGCTCAGCTCTTGCGGGAGTCCGACTGAACCTCGATCACTGTGCGGTTCGGCTAAGCCCGACCGCTAGGAGTCCGAAGGAGCTCAACCGCTGAGCAGTTTGGCTAAAGTTCGGTCGCTAGGAGTCCGAAAAAGCTTGGCCACTAAGCAGTTCGAGGGAGCTCGACCGCTAAGCAGTTCGAAGGAGCTCGGTCGCTGTGCGGTTCGACTAAGCCTGACCGCTAGGAGTCCGAAGGAGCTCGACCACTGAGCAGTTCGAGGGAGCTCGGCCGCTAAGCAGTTCGAAGGAGCTCGACCGCTTGTTCGACCGGCTGTAGGAGTTCGGCCAAGATCCGTCTGCTGAAGCTCTTCCGTGACTACTGGCCGCATCAGGCTGAGCATCGAACTGAACTTCGGTGGGAGCGGAGTTTATCCCCAACATATACTATAATATAATATAATAATAAATTAATATTATGATATATTATAAACATAAAATATAATCTATCATAGTATTATTATATTATAAAATATAATTTAATATAATAATATTTAATAATATATTATATTATATTATATTATATTATAATTTATTATTAAATTAGATTTTAATTTATTATATCATATTATATATTACATTATAATTATAATAATATTATATAATAATAAAATATTATATTATATAATAATAATATTATAAAATAAAATTTTAAAATATAATAATATTTAGATTATAGATATATAATATAATCTATTGTTATATTATTATATTATATTAATATAATATAATTTATTATATTATAATCTATTATTATATTAGATTACAACCAGTATATTATATTACATTATAAATTATATTATAATTATAAAAATATTATATTATATTATTCTCTACTATATAATACCATATAATATTTTTTATTATTTTTTATCATACCAAAAATATTTTTTTATTTGAGTTATCGAACATATATTAAAAATTTAAAGTATTTTATAAATATGGTTACCAAATCGTAAATAATTTTCTATAAAAATTTTACTTTCAAAAGCTTTATTACCCCAAATAAAGCCTAAGAATCCTTGTTGAAAAAATTCTACCGGGCTTATTAATATCTAGATAATTGAATGAGCAGTAAAAAGGGAGATTTGTCTGGGTTAATGTTCCATGTGAAAAACAAACGGGAAAGACTATAACGCAACGAACAAAGCGACACGGAAGAAATGCAAAAAAGTCGGACATCTTCTAGATAAATGGCGTCACGTGTATAGACTTGCTATATTCCATTATCAATTTGTCCCCCTTGCCGTCCGAACCAAATCAGTATAGCTGTTTCCTGTATCTATTTTGGTGATCTGTAAATGTTTGCATTGGTGGAAAAATTCAGATCCTGCCATAACTTTGAAATCTAAACCCATATATATGTCGGAAAACCACCACCTTTGGCCAGCGGAGGGTAAGCCCAAGGTGGAGGTCATGCACGAGACCAAACATTGAGCTGTGCTCAAACATCATCAGATGTTGACGCTGCCGGACTATATATAGCGTGGGGCCTCTTCTAACCCGAGGAAAGTTATACTGAGCTATCATAAGCGATGGAACGGTAATAATGCAGGTTTCTTGCGGCCATTTGCTCGGTAGAAAGCGGAAAGAACGACAGGGATGAGCACGAGCTCCACAGACTTATAGTCTTCAAGGGACACCCCCAAACTTTCCACTAGTCAACACAAGTTACTTGATTAGGACGTAATATCCAAACAAAATAGTGACGGCCGGGTGAGAGCCCAAACGGGGACTACGGGGTCGGATGAGATTGGATTAATTAATGGTCCTGATCGAAAGAAATGTCCTTACGTGTTATATTATTAATTAGACGCTCTACATCTCTTTCCCGGTTCGGCAGATCAGGACCATCCGGATGCTGAACTTTCCCGGGGAAGAATTAATAATGGCTCTAGAAAGAAACAGCTCCTGATCAGTGGGAGACAAATCACTTATCTTTTTGATGCACTCCGCATGTATTGTAAATAGAAGAATACCGTAGATATATACATGGTTCATCAAGACTAATCACGTTGTACGATGATGAACAGGCTCCATGAATTATGTCTGGACGGTCGAATCAATGGGCGCATAGCCCATCACTGTCTTTGATCGATCATGAATGATCATCAGAATGGAGAAAAAGCGTTTTGGAGCCAGATTTTGATGTCAAGGACTAATACTATGCATCACAACCCCCACGGCCTGCACCTATCATGATCAAGGCAGTTAAACCAACTCTCTTGTGGGCTCCTCATGCTCTACCATCAACTACAATAATTTTTTTAATTTTATAATTTTGTTTTCTTCAATTGCTTCGGATTATAACGGAACCAATACGTTCACCTGTCCTGCTAAATATAATATACTTCTTTACGAGCTTCCATCAATTCTACGATGGTTATTGTCTTATCCATTCCAACTCACCTAAATGGTCTAATTTTTTTTTCTAGGCTAAAAGATCTACCACTATAGAGAAATTATATCCAATATGGTTGTGCACCATACTAATTAACAAGGAGATGAATGCTGAATAGGATATAATTTTCTAGTATTTTTTAAAAAATTAAAAAAAAAATAAATTTAAAGTCCACTTTGTACGAAAATAAAATATTAATGCAATGGCTGGTCGTCCAACTCGCCACATGGGCTCCGATTCCAGCACGCCGCCCAAGCAATTTCTTTTTTTTTTCCCCGAGAAAAGCCAAAGAAAAAATAATAGAAATGACAAAAACAGCGATGGCACGACGGCTACGGGGTCCCCTGTTCTAACCATTGTTTACCCACTCAACCGCAGCCGCCGATCGATCGGCCTGTAGACGTACCCAAAATAATTATTTACCATGCAAATATATTCTTGTAGCAGGTACAAGATTATCTGCGACACTATAATGAGATCGCTAGCGTTAGCAGGTTGGTTTTTTCTTTTTCCACTCCTACGCTCCAATGATTTCATGGATGGAATGGTATTCAATAACATTCCCCAAGAGTAGCAACTTGATGGCCAAGCGCAGATCATGATATTCGGAAAAAGAGCAAGTTTTGCTGTTACTTCGTAACCCCCCCTCCCAACCCACAAAAAAAATCAAAAAATAAAAAAAAGAAAGAAAAAAAAATCCCGTTACCATCTTATTGAAACTAACAAAGAAAAACGAGGATTACTTTAGAAAAAAATGAAAATGAAAATCTAATTTAATTTAATTATAAAAAATTAATTTATCTATATAAATATTTATATATACACACATATGGATGCAGCGCAGACCTGGGAATAATTAAACATGTATGGAGGAAAGAGAAAGGAGGTGAGGATGGGAAGAGTACCGGAGATGGCGTCGACGAATTGGCCATTGATGAAGAGCTTGGTGAACTTTATTTTTATCTCCGGCACCTCGAACTCATCGCCATTGCACTGGCTACCCATGCTTGGTAACTCCCACGCACAAGGAAAGAGAGAGAGTTGTTGAGGCTGGTACGAAGGAAGGCCCTGCTTTTTATTTCCGGAATGCCCCTCCCCCCTCTAGTGGTTGGTTGGGAATTGGGAATGGTACAGGGGAGGGATGCGTGAGGAGAGAAGAGAGGCGGCGAGAGGTTGGTTTTGGTTGGGCCCTGGGTGGGGCGTTGGGAAGGTCGTGGAGGTGGGGAGGGCCATATATAGAGATTTTTTATAGAGATTACACAGGGGAAAGGAGCGGCTGAGATCATGCGAGGCACTTATTGATTGATCGGTTGCGGTCCTCGCTGTCAGATTTTGGAATATAGCATGGAAAAATTAATACCTGGTACTTTGATTGATGGACAGTGATTTGATATGCTTTACCGGACATGTTTTTGATTTTTTTTTTTTTTTTTCCAAAACGTGGCCTCATTTTAACATCTTGCACGCATAGTTATGCCTCTTTCTCACAAAAAAAAAAAAAAAAAAGAAAAAAAAGAAAAAAGAAAAAAAAAAGGTGTTTATTACCAAAATGTGGGTCTTGAGTTCAGCTTGATAAATATTTTTGTGAATGAGATATTCCATATAGCATATGATTATTTTATTTTTTTTAAAATTTTTTTTATTGATATTGCAGTCAATCTCTATTTCATCCACCGGTGGAGATGGAGAAGAGCATCTGTAAAATAAAATTTTTAATAATTAAAAATATTTTTGATAGAAATGCTTCGATGTTTAAATTAGTGAAGGATTAGCGAATAGGATATAAAGAATAAAACTTGATAAGATTTGATCAAGAAGTGTCTTACCAATATCTATCATTTATTTTTTTTTATAGATGAAGCAATAGTAACCATCCATAACGATCAGAAGTCATGAGATTCTATTTATTCTTAAATAATGAAAATAATTAATGCTCATTATATAATCATGAAGAGAGTTACGCATATTCTATACTAAAAATATAAATTATACCAACTGTATATTGATAATGTTGTTGTATCGATTATATATTAATGATATTATTGGTCCAATCAACTATCAATATTTTTGATATTTTGATTGATCAACAGTTACTTGTTCTTAAAATCATTCTATTTATTGTAAGATCGATTGAAAAAAATCGATTATCAATTATTAGATGAATTGATAGTCGATCATCCGTATAGTTAAATATGAGTCAAACGTCAAAATTAATTAACAGTCAATTTAGTTGATCGAAAGTCGTCTATCTAATTTGTTGCTATCGATTACCGATTGCAGTGTGAATGTCAAATCAAGAATAGTAGAGTCAATGAATTTAATAATAAATATTTATTATTATTATTATTATTATTATTTGAAGCTAATTAGATCGTTAAAAAATTTGAAACGCGCGTGCAAATTTCAAACTATCCGGACGGTTGTAGGAATTCTTTAAAAAAATTTTGATTTGACTATCATCTTCAAATTAGTTTGTGCGATATTATTTTTTATCAATTATCACATCTCAATCGACGTACCGTCATTTTTTACTGTTGCCATATTGATCAACGGATTGGGCTGCGTGCATGTCATGTACTGCCCATACTAGGGAAACAAAAAAAAAAAAAAAATGATGTATCCACGATGGTGGGATTTTTTTAAAAAATATTATTATTTAAATATTAAAATTTTAAAATAATATTTTTTAGATATATTTTTAAAAATATCTTAATTATGATGAGATGATGATAAGGTGGCAAAATTGCATGTTGAATATGCGATTTTAAATCTAAAATAGCACTGGCATTTTTTTTTCCTTCATTGGTCCCACGCATCATGCGGTCGGTCGGATGGAGGGGCGCGAGCTACTGTCGGGGTCGGAGGAGAGAAGGCGAGAGAACGACGGCAACATGGGGCCGTGATGAGGAGAGAGGGCGGTCGTGCGGGGTGTAGCACGAAATGCGTTGGGGCGGGGCAGCATGGATAGCAGTCGGGCAGGGCCAAGAGAGGGAAGGGGGCATGGTGGCAGCACCAGGCCGCGGAGGATGGAGGACGTCGATGAAGGATGGAGGACGGAGGTGCGGATGAGAGGGGCTACCGCCGAAGGATGGACTAGGAAAAGAAATTAAAGGAGGGGGTGCTGGGCGAAACAGGAAGGAAAAGGGGAAAATGAAAAGAAAAAAAAAATTTAGGAAGGAGGAAGAAAAAATACTATTTATATTATTAAAAACTAATAATATTATTATTAATATTATTTTTTAAAAATTAATATTTTTATTATTAATTTAAAACTATTATTTATATAATAATATATTATTTTAAAAAAATATTTTTTAAAAAATAATAATGACATATTATTTTTTAAAATATTATTTTCAAAATATGTTATTATTAAAAAATAAAAAAAATATTCCAAAAAACTTGTTAAATTATTAATAAAAATATTATTTTTTCTTTTTCTTTCTGGTCAATATAATATGTTATACAAATATATGTTATTTTAAATATTATTATTTTAAATAAAATATTATTTTTTTTCTTTTATTATCATTTTTTGAATAAAATATTATTAAATATTTTGAAATAAAATAATATCTTAAAATAGGTTTTAGTTAAATAAAATATTATTAATAATATTATTTAGTTATTATTACTAAATTTTTTTAGTATTTAATTATTATTTTTAAGTATTTTGAAATAAAATATTATTATTATTTAATATATTATTATATAAATAGTATTTTTAAATTATTAATTAAAAATAATATTTAAAATAATATAATAGTAATAATAATAATAATTTATAATAGTTTTTTCTCTTCCTTCCTAAATTTTTTTTTTCTTTCTTTCTTTCTTTTCGCTTTTCCTCTTTTCCTTCTCTTCCTCCCACACCATCCCTTGCCACCTACCCTCGGCACACCCACTGTCGCCCTCTCCTCCTCTCCCCCCACCCTTGGCAAAGCCCACACTCTTGTTGGCGCCCGCGCCATGCCATCTTCCATCGGCACCCTCTCCAGTCCGCATCCTTTATCCTCCATCAGCGGCCTCCATGCTCCACGGCCCAGCACCGCTGCCGTCCCCCCTCTCCTCCCCCAATCCTGCTCCATCGCTGTCCGCATGACTCTGCCCCACCACCATCATCATCGCACTCCGCACGGCCACCCCCTCCCCTCCCTACGACCTCATCCTGCCGTCGTCCCCTCCTCTTGCCTCCTTAGGCCCTAATGATCGCTCGCCCCTTCGTTAGGCTGGCCACGTGATGCTCGGGAGCAGTAAAGAAAAAAAAAAACCTCCGTCTAGCCAGCCGCGCGATGCTTGGGACCGATGAAGGAGAAAAAAAATGCCGACCATGTGCAGAAGAAAAAGAAAAAAAATAAAAAAGGAGAAAATGCATGTTCAAGATATGATTTCAATTGAAACCGCATCTTTTGCATGCGAGTTTATTTTTTATTTTATTTTTTCCATCTCACATAAAATTGCAAGTTCAATATGCGATTTTGCCACCTCACCACCACCTCATCGCAGCTAAGATAGTTTCTAAAATACATTTAAAAAGGTACTATTTTTAAAATTTAATATTTAAATAATAATATTTTTAAAAAATTTAAGATTTTTTAAAATATTATTTTTTAAAAAATTTAATTGTAAAAATATTATCATTTTAAATTTAATTTTGTAATTATCCTAATTACGGTAAGTTGGCAGCGATGTGGCATACTCGCATATTGAAAGTGAGATTTTGGACTTAAAATGACATGTTTAATATGCGATTTTAGACTGAGATAATATTTTGATTAATAAAATAAAATCATAGTTGGGAAAAACGAGTGAAATCGCATCTTCAAGATGCATTTTCTCCGATTTTGGAAAACAATTTCGCGTGAAATCGCATCTTCAAGATGCATTTTCTCCGATTTTTTACCCCTTCTCCATCTAGCGCTTTTTTTTTTTTTCGGTCCGCTCTGTCCGCGAGCGGTCAAGGGTGCATGAGGGCCCTGACGGAGGATGGAGGGCGCGGACGGAGGTGGGGCGCCGGTGGAGGACGGAGGGCGCGGACGGGGGGGGGGGGGGCGCGGTGCGCTGGTGGAGGATGGAGGGCGTGGATGTGAGGGGCGCCGGCGGAGCATGGAGGGGCGCGGACCGAGGTGGGGGGCGCCGGCAGAGGGTGGAAGGCGCGGACCGCGGGGGGTGCGCTGGCAGAGGACGGGCAGAGGACGAAGGGCGTGGACGGGGAGGGGGGGGGGGTGCGCCACCGGAGCATGGAAGGTGCGGACCGGGTGGGGTGGTTGCTTTCCTCCCCCTCCCAAATTTTTTCTTTTTTTTTTCCTTTTTTTCCGTTTTCCCCTTTTCCTTCCCTTTCCTCCGCAGCATCCCTGCCCCCCCTCCGGCGCACCCACCGCCGCCCTCCCTCCCCTCTCCCCATCCTTGGCGAAGCCCGCACCCTCCCCTCTCGTCCGCGCCCTCCGTCCTCCGCTGGCGTCCTCCATCCTCCGCGGCCCGGCGCCGCCGCCGTCCCCCTCCCCTCCCCCCGGCCCGCCCCACCCGCCATCCACGTGGCCTCGCCCCACCGCCATCCGCGTCGCACCCCGCGCCACCGCCCCCTCCCCCGCGGCCCCGGCCTGTTGCTGTCCCCTCTCCTTTCCTCTCCCGGTCCCGGTGAATGGCCGTGCTGCGTGGGAGAACGGAAAAAAAGAAAGAAAGAAAGAAAGAAAGAAAGAAATCGCATGTTAAATGATGCGATTTCTACTGAAATCCTACTTTTAATTATTTTTATTTTATTTTTACCATCTCACGTTAAAATGCGATTTTAAGTTCGCATGCAATTTCACCGCCACCTCACCTCATCACTAAGATAGATTCGGAAATAAATTAAAAAAATATTATTTTAAGAATTTAATATTTAAATAATAATATTTAAAAAAAATCCCCGGGGACGCTAATAAGGTGGAGCGTTGATGAAGACGCTTCTAAGTTTGTGCAGTCAAATTCTCTCCACGTGTCCACTGAACACGAATATTTCGGTAAATGGTGAGAGCGTACTTGGAACGAAATTAATAACATCGTATTCAAATTTGTAGAAACCATCATAAAATTTTCGAGTGAACGTCGTTTCATCATCACCATCCAATTATATAAATCAGCATCATCCAAAATTATTAGAAAACAATAAACGATAAGATATCCCATGAGTTTAAATAGTCACGTCATCTGAAGTAGCAGTGTTTGCGCGTACATACATAATTTCTTGATAATATGAACAGCTTGTAAAATACTTATTAGCCTATGAGAAATTTATTCCATTATATTCGTTGCAACGATTAAATTTACAGCCAAGGGGAGCCATAAATGGGAGTGACGACGGATTTGACTTGGAGATATTTGTCCATCGCATGCAATCCCATGTCCTTTCCAAAACCACTCATCTTGTAACCACCGAAGGGGCAGTCAACATCGAAACCAAAGTAACAGTTGATCCAAATGATGCCTGCACGAATCGATCTTGAGACCCTGTTCGCAATGTTCAGGTCTTTGGTCACAATCCCAGCTGCAAGTCCATACCTGGTGTTGTTGGCTCTCTCTATTGCCTCCTCAACAGTCCTAAAGAAAGAAACACAGCAGGAACATAAATTTTTCATCTTCTAGCCGTGGAAGCACGTCACCATTTCATGCAAGTTTAGCAAATAAATTGGCCGGATGTGCTATGAATGCTCGTTGTCTTGTGATCATGGAAGGAGCGAGAGAAAAGGCTATTGTGGAGAAGAATAGCTCAAGCTGTAATTGACATGTCATTCTATCAATCACATCAATTTTTTTTTTTTTTTGTATGAAGAAAAAGTGCATCATATTATTGGAGAAACTCTCAGGGAAAAACAGAAGTGTCGTCGCTTGCAATAGATCATCTAAAGTACATTTGATTGCGGAGACTTTGTTTGTATAATGATATCTTTGTTATCTTTACTTTTCTCCGTACTTATTTATATATATTATGTAATCTGTATTGATTTTTTATTATGAAATAAATTTGGAAGTAACTCGCTGTTATCTTCCTTTTCCCTTCAAAAAAGATATCTTTGTTCCAACTAAGTTGCTAGCGTTACCTGAAGGAAACAATTCCCCATGATAATATTTCCAATAAAATGAATTTTAATGCCTAAAGTTCGTCCTCGGAACTAAATATCCAGCAACAATTCAGCACCATTGGCTTCATGCTTCCTTGTATTGTATGAAAGGTTTCATGAATATCCTCATCTATTTTTTTTTAATTATCAATCGATTTGCATGGACAGAATCATTTGTTTCACTTTCAATTGCTTTGTCAGAAGGATTACTCACCAAGTAGTGACATGCATTCTTTCCGTGCTTCAGATGTAGATGTAGTTTTTAAATTTCATTCCTTGAAACAAAATCTCAGAACTTTCTGTAGTTTCTTATTTTACTTCATTTGTACCTTGTTAAATTGATGGGAGAAAATGTGAATAATTAATCATTTACGATAAGAGGGAAAGACTTACTTGAACTTCATGAGGGACATCACAGGTCCAAATATTTCATCCTGGGCAATCAACATATCCTCCTGGTGAAAAGAAAGTGAAGCACCATTAAAATCCAGTTCTTTCGGGTGGGAACATCCACTCGTACCAATGCGAGCACGTAAAAGAGGAGCAATATTCAGTGAGTCATACTGTGATGGTTTACCTCGACATCAGTAAAGATTGTGGGCTCAATGTAGTACCCTTTATCACCACAAGGGCTTCCTCCAGTAAGTAATGTGGCTCCCTCTCTCTTACCGTGTTCGATGTATTTAAGAACTTTTTCAAATTGCCCCTTATCAACCTTCAACCATAGGAAAAGGAGTATTGGAAAGAAAACAGAACAGACGTGATCATGGGTCTAATGTCTTGGTTCGCAACGACATTATACACGTACAAAGCTTAAGGCATGGAGGATTGCTTCATCATGATAAAAATTGAGGAAACATGAAGTCATGAACATGCAAGCAAGTTAATGAGATGATATCAAAGAGTAGGAGTAGTTGTTCAATTACTTGGCGGCATCTTTCACTCATAAGACGATACATTTGTGCAATACTCATTCAGAAGTGCAACGTAGATGCTGTTATAGTTGCATGCGTGTGTTTTTCAAACTGGAGAAATTATGGTTACAAGTTGTAGAGCAAAATCGATCCTTCCATGTTTGGATTTTTCATGTTCGACCGCGCTTTCATTGGCAAACAATTGATGTTGTGACTTAAATTCTAGAAAGGAAAGACTACTACGTACCTGAGGCCCTTGATGAACCCGAGGATCGAAAGGGTCCCCAACCACCCATTTTTTGGCACTTTCTGCTGCCTTCTTCGCGAATTCATCATAAATTCCTTCTTGCACGTAAATGCGGGACCCTGCCACACAGATTTCTCCCTACAAGTCGATGCAATCGCCAATTTTATATATTGCTGCAGGCAAAATTTAGGGGGAAATGAGGAATGAAGTGAACAAGTTAATTTGGAGTGATGCCTTGTTGTAGAAGATAGCTTTGTTGGCTAGATCAACAGCCATGTCTAGATCGGCATCATCGAAGATGATGAGAGGGGACTTCCCTCCAAGTTCAAGCGACACCGACTTCAAATTGCTTTTTGCCGCCGCCTCCATCACCAAGCGCCCTACTTCAGGGGAGCCGGTAAAACTAACCTGGAATCGGTAGAAAGATATAACCATGCAATGAATGGAAGTGGAGGAGGGCTTGAGAAACAACTCATGTAGAAGCATCACATGATCGTCCGAAATACCTTATCGACATCCATGTGGGAAGAAATGGCAGCACCAGCTGTGGGACCAAAACCAGTGACAACATTGAGCACTCCATCAGGGATACCAGCCTGCATGCATTTTATGAAATTTACAACAATTAGTACAGATGCATCAATTAATTAATTCATGGTACAACTTAAATATAATGCGAACATTACACGAAATTAACCTCTCTCTCTCTCTCTCTCTCTGCATGCATGCATGTTTTGATTAATTTTTTTTAAATCTCTTAATGGAAGCTTTTTCTCATGGTAAAAGAAGTACACCTCCGAAGATCAGTGTGCTTCAAATTAAATATTTTCCCCTCTTTTCAGGGGAAAAAATTCCGTGTCGATTCACCCTTATCTTCATGAAATGCGAAGGAAACATGCTTTTCCAGTTTAAAACAAAACAATAATTTGCTTCGTGCCGACGGTGGGGAAAAATCATCACCAGAGACTAAAATTAGAACATTGCTTCAAGAGTGCAGACGATATTATTTCGATACAGTTGTGAATTTGTGTCCAAGCATAACATTCGCTAGCTTACTAGTTTTTAGTGCATCAGCAATTGAGTTCATCTTGTAACTTTCAGGCATTATATATAATAGCAAATAGAACATACTTTTAGCTATATATTCACATCTCACCAGAATTTGCATTAGGTTCTTGCGAGGATATGGCAAAATTCTACCTCTTTGGCTAGGTGGGCGTGGTAGAGAGCAGAGAGTGGGGATTGCTCGGCAGGCTTGACGACCATGGTGCAACCAGCAGCCAAGGCGGGGCTGACCTTGAAGAAAAACATGGTTGATGGGAAATTCCATGGTATGATGTGCCCGACCACACCGATGGGCTCCTTCAGCGTGTAGCCTTGGAACTCTCTTGACATCTTCAGTGTCTCTCCATGGATCTTATCAGCAGCACCAGCATAATAGCGGAGGTGGTGTGCGGTTCCAGGGATGTCGATAAGTTTACCCAAAGTGAACAACTTCCCCGCATCCAGACTATCCAGTATTGCCAATTCTTCGGTATTTTGCTCGATCAAGTCTGCGAGTTTCATCATCATCCTCCCCCTCTCCTGATCATGAGTGGAATAGCAAAGAAGCCTTACTGATTTAAAAATGAAAGAGCATCATTAATCTGACAGAGTGGAATTTGAGCTAGTAAATTCCCAACGATCCTCAATCCTCTACCCCGATATTGTTGTCATCATCATCTTCTCCTTTCTTTTGATAAAGAAATATGAGCTCAAACCTTTTGCAGCTGTTGCTTCTTGTTGCAGGGGTGAAAAAATGGTAGCCGGTCTCCTTCTTGATATTTTATTTGCAAAAGCAAAGAAAAAACCTCTAAAAGATTTTCATAGTTTTGTTTTTTCTCAATTTTTTTATACTTCATCTGCACGTAAAGTCCAGAAATTTGATAAAAGTTCAAAAAATAATGCATGTTCATTCCTTTCAAAAACAAAGAACCCCGTGTGCGTGCGTGTGATAAGAGCACATAGGGCTTGCACCTACTCCAATGAGGGTAAGTTTGCTGTTTGAAGATGTTTTTCTTCAAATGTTTACATATCGGCAGATTAAGGCCATTATTTTTCTTCTAGTTTCAGACTA
The DNA here is from genome assembly GCA_006176705.1 of Cocos nucifera. Taxonomy (NCBI): domain Eukaryota; kingdom Viridiplantae; phylum Streptophyta; class Magnoliopsida; order Arecales; family Arecaceae; genus Cocos; species Cocos nucifera. The sequence continues at coordinate 454,244 of QRFJ01000121.1, read as the reverse complement.
CATATTCTTGTTATAACTCATATAGTGAAAAATAGTGACAAAGAAAGGGGTCTGTTATCTGGGATATACTGAAAGCTCACAGGTTGAAACTAGATAGAGAGAGGGACAGAGGTTGGTACATAGCCGGACATGCGAGGCCATTTGCCATGGTCGAAGGCTTGTCTTGCGGCCTCAACGGCCAAATCCACGTCTGCCTTGTCCCCTTCCGCGATACGAGCAATTACCTCCCCGGTGCGCGGATCTCTCGTCTCAAATGTCTTCCCTGTGTTTACCAAACATTTTGATCATTAGACGCCAAATCAATCAACATCACAGACAACCATGTTTTCAAGTGATCACAATTTGTTTCCGGACAGCATTTTTAGCCACTAAAATTCCGGGAACGGGCAGAACTAAACTGCAGTTGTTTCAAATGATTTCTTCAACGGTTTTTCTAATGTTCTTTTTTTTCTTTAATATATAGTTTTCTGATGAAACCGTCTATTGATATTCCATCAATTTCCACTTTTACGTTGCCTCTCTAATGGAAACCACCGGGCATACCTTTTTTAGCTCTCTGGTCATCATTTTAGTCCCGGTCCACTCACGAACCAACATACACAAAAAAAACAAGCAAAAAAAAAGAAAAATTATTGCCTGAACCGTGCCTAGACCGACCGCCGAAATTTCATGGTGGATAACACACCACATTAATCCTTGTATTCATGAATTTTCGATTGCGCATTATCCACCATACACATTCTCCAAGATTTGCACCGATCTACCAAAGCGTGGTCCAGGCAATAATTTCTCTTAGAAAAAAAAAGACAATTGGACAAAAAAAGAGGAGTGTGCGTGTGGTTTCGTGGTTGGGCTGGTCCACTGGCTCAGCAGTAGACTGGTCCAAATAATTTCGCCTCTATGCTTTGGTTGCATGACCTCCTTCCTACTTACTTGGATTTTGTTTCCATTCACAGACTGATAATTTCTCAAGAAAAAAATGGTAAGCACGTATAGATTGTACATTCAATGTATAAAGCCTGCAAAAAGTTTATATTAGCCAAAATCTAATCCTCGGGCGGACAGTTCTACATATGCAGTAAAACACATAAAAGAAGAGACGGTTTGATGGATAGCCAAGCCATTTGATACCAAAAGAATAGCCGATTCTTTTTTTTTTCTTTTTGAAAGGTTAAGATGGAGGAGTAAGATTCTCCCCCATATTAATTATAATAGTAAAATATTTTACAAAGTAGAGTTAGATGATTTAAGTACAAGTGATAGGAAAAAGAGTTGGACAAAGAATATATAGCCGATTCATTTAACCAAAACAAAACAAGAATAGCCGACTCTAAGGGCGTGTTCGAAAGCCCGAAGATCCACGGGGCTTTTTTTCATTTGATTTTTATAAGAGAAGTCGAGCAAATCAAGTCAAATTGTGTGCGCACGAAAGCACACCTACCGTGTGGCACCTGTTGGAATTATGGCCGAAATTAGTATCTATTGTAGAGCAGAGTTGGTATGGCCTCGGTCAATTTAGAATCGGCCGCCGATCTATCCCAATGGATCGTGTGGATGAAGCAATGCGATATTTTGATCATGGTTAACTGTAGGTAGTCTTAGGCCGACTTACAATTCTAGCCGACCTACTGAAGATCACCTCATGACAAAATGAGGTAAGCCTTCATACCCCATCCTCATCGAATTCAGATCGGCCCCCGAGCTACGTGAAGAGGCTTATAGCTCGTCAACGATCGACCTACAACCGTCTCTACTAAAGCTGCATCCTCTACGAATCGAAAAACTCGGATAAAAGAAGATTCTTTCACGATCCCGTCGTCCAAAAGAGAAAAAATCTTTCGAATCAATCTAGGACGATAAATTCGGAAAGTCGTTAGAGTCCGAAATGGATACGATTTTAACTCCTCTCCTATAAATAAAGGGGCTCCGGGATCCTCTAAATATGTCATTCAATTCGACGCTTTCTTTCCTCATTGTTCTCCAATCTCCTAACTTGAGCATCGGAGAGTCTTCACCGGAGAACACTCTGGTGGGGACTTTATTGCAGGTGAACGGATGAAGCTCCAGCAAAACTCATCCTCGGCCTCATATTTCTCGGTGGCCGAGCTACTCCATCCTCGTCGGCTGACCCCAAGTCGGAAGATCCAGGAGCAACAGTTGGCGCTAGAGGAAGGGCCTCGGTTATTTCTGAGGCTTAATTTCGAGGGAAGAAAGCACAACACTAGATATCATAAAGATCCAAAGGGGAGCATCAAACGTGTCCCAGCGTTCTAATGGTCGGAAGACCTACAATGCTCGACAAGTTAACACATCTCCACCACCAATCTAGGAGAACCCGCCAATGGCGCCGACGGTCTCAAAGGAACAGTATGACATCTTACTTCATCAGGTGTAAGTATTATCAGCTGCCATAAGAGGAATACAGTAGGTAGACGAGCGTCGTCCGACCGAAGAAGATTCAGGCCTGGTCCGGATAAGGCTGGAGGAACGATGCCCCCGTAGCCCTAGGATGGAGGCTAGTCGTCACAGCCGACCTACAACTCCTTCTCGATGAAGATCTGAGCGCTCGCCAACACCCATTTCAAGAAGAGGCTCCACTCCGGACCATGAGACTCCTAAGCACAGAGCCACTCATGAGGACGACATGGAGAAAAAGCTCAAAAAGATGCAACGGTAGCTGGATGTGCTGCAGGAGCCGAGGCAGCAAGGAGAGAATTTAGGATTCAACATCGATCCTCCATTCACTCAGAAGATTATGGATGAATCCTTGCCACATCGATTCAAAATTCCTCAAATAGAGCTTTACGATGGAACGACCGATCCCGTAGATCATCTAGAAAGTTTTCAAACTCTTATACATCTGCAAGGGACTACCGATGCGATACTATGTCGAGCCTTTCCTTCAACTTTGAGAAGGATGGCTTGACATTGGTATTCGAACATGAAATCCGGCTCTATAGATTCCTTCAACTTTGAGAAGGATGACTTGATAGTGGATGAAGAAGCTTAAAATTGATCGCCAGGAGTTCGGCGCCAAACAACAAAAGCTAATTCTATACAAGTTTAGAAGCTCGATAATGAAAAAATGAAAAGGCAACCTAAGATCGGCCTTTAGCGATTCCTCGTAAATACCGATTCATCCGGACCGAGGAAGAGCTATACGTTCCCTAGGACCGGCAGCCTCTAACTCGAAATCATCAGGGATATGATACCTCATCCTGATGACTTTCAGATCCTCCAAGGTGAGAACGAAATCTATTCTGAAAGGATCATAGTCCGAAACTTCACGTTCCTCATATTTGCCCGGAGAATCGACCATCCCATAATCGTGGTCCTCGTCAGAAGGGTTATCTGAGCTCCAAGAAGATTGAAACAAACTAGATTGACTCATGAGTACGAAGGAGACTGACCTAAAGGACGAGGAAGCCGAACAAGGGGAGTTAGGGTGGGATCAATAATAGCTTGCTTGAGTCTGAGCTATTCTTCGTGCAAAGTACCGGAGTCCACCCTTTAAGAAACAGTAGCAGTCAAAAGAGTAATATAGACCCTATTTATAAGAGGCATGAACGGCTCCAATCTACTATTGTTTCATCCATCTCTTTTAGATCTTCATCAAGTGTCAAATACCCATTGGACAGGATAGGTAAAACTAGAGCAAAGCAACGGACGGTTAGATTTCGTGGTTGATAGGCTTCTCCCAATCTTGTCATATTATCGACCTCTGACACAGCAAAGTGGGCACGATTTGAAGATCGGCCTTGGCTTCGACAGGATACTTACGTCGGTCGCTCAGAGGTAGATCGACCTCGTAAGTGGGGGGCAAACTGTTGTGGAGCGGAGCTGATATGGTCTCGACCAATTTAGGGTCAGCCGCTGATATACCCCAATGGATCGTCTGAGCGGAGCAACGCGATATTTTGATCACGGTTAACTGTAGATAGTCTTAGGCCGACCTACAATTCTAGCCGATCTACTGAAGATCGCCTCCTGACAAAATGAGATAAGCCTTCATACCCCATTCTCATCGAACTCAGGTCGGCCCTCGAGCTACGTGAAGAGGCTTATAGCTCGTCAACGACCGACCTACAACCATCTCTGCTGAAGCTGCATCCTCTACGAATCGGAAAACTCGAATAAAAGAAGATTCTTTCACGATCCCGTCGCCCAAAAGAGAAAAAATCTTCCAAATCAATCCAGGGCGATAAACTCGAAAAGTCGTTAGAGTCCAAAATAGATACGGCTCTAACTCGTCCCCTATAAATAAAGAGGCTCTAGGATCCTCCAGGTACGTCATTCAATTCGACGCTTTCTTTCCTCATTGTTCTCCAATCTTCTAATTTGAGCATCGGAGGGTCTTCACCGGATAACACTTCGGTGAAAATTTTATTGCAGGTGAATGAATGAAGCTCCAACAAAACTCGTTCTCGATCTCATATTCTTCGATGGCCGAGCTACTCCATCCTCGTCGGCCGACCCCAAGCCGAAAGATTCATGAGCAACAATACCAATTATACGAGAGTTGGTTGATTAACCAGTTCATGCAGTTTTCTGGATTACTCTTTCCACGTAAGTTTGTAATAAGAATTCTCGCTTAGAAGATTCTGCCAGGCTAATAGCATGCGGATAATTGGATGAACAGTAAAATGAGGGAAATCTTTGTCTAAGCTGCGCCATATGCCACTCACGTGCGAGCAGGAAAAAAAAAAAGAAAAGAAAAAAAAATTAAGATGCAACAAATATGAAATTTTTTGTTAGATCTGATCCACCTGAGTTGGTGGATTAGTCCAACCACAAACCAACATATGCATATTGTTTCTTTTCATTTTCTTTTTTCTTTTTTAATATCTATCTTTAATTATGTGTATTGGTTTGTAGTTGGATTATTCTAATACTAAGCTGATGGATTTGATGACTAATTATAATTTCTCGCATCAGGAAAGAGGAAAAGTAGTCCAACATCCTACGGATAAATGGCGTCACGTGTTAAGACTTACTACATCCGATGATCAATTTGTCCCGCTTGCTATCTGAACAGAATCAATATATTCTGGTGGATAAATTCAGATCCTGCGCGCCATGATTTTGCTACCTGAGCACATATCTTTGGACACCCCCACCATTTTTTACCTTTCCTTTTTCTTCCCTTTATTTATTTATTTTTTGGTGTGCGTGCGTGGGTTGTGGGGTGGGGGGTGGGGGTGGAAGACAAGGACGCCACCACCTCTGCTGTTGGACGACGGCCAGCGGACGATAAGCCCAAGGTCGAGGTCTTGCACGAAACCAAACACCGAGCCGTGCTCATACATCATCAGATGTTAACCCTGTCAGACCGTAGCGTGTGGCCTTTTCTAATCCGGCACGAGCAGTGGAACAACTTAATTTGTTGCAGTCATTTTCTCGGTAGAAACCCGAAAGAAAACAACAGCAATGAGCATGAGCTCCACAGCCTTCAATGGATATCCCCAAACTTTCCAGCAGTTAACAAAAAAGTGAAAAATGTTGTGCATCCTGGAATTCTAGGACACACTCGGGTGAGATCCTAAATGGGGACTACGGGATCGGAGCACGCTGGATTAATGGTCCTGATCGAAAGAAATGACCTTAGGTGTGATGTTACACTCTGCATCTCCTTCCCGGTTCAGCAGGCAAGCTGTGCGTCGGTTCTCCATCTCTGAACTGGGAAGGAGATGCAGAGTGTCATGTTCCAAAGATCAGAACCATCCGGATGATGAACCCTCCAGAAAAACCGCTAAGAATTAATGACAACTCGAGAAAGAAACAACCCCGAAACAGAGGAGACAAAGGACTGATAATTTTCACGCACCCCACAACAAGTGTAGATATACGCAAGAATAACGTAGAGATAGACCGGAGAACAATTAAATAGAAACAGAGGAGAAAGAAAAGAGGTGAGGATGGGAAGAGTACCGGAGACGGCGTCGACGAATTGGCCGTTGATGAAGAGCTTGGTGAATTTTATCTTGATCTCCGGCATCTCGAAATCATCGCCGTTGCACTGGCTACCCATGCTTGATAGAGAGAGAGAGAGAGAGAGGTCTTTGATTCGTATAGAGTTGATGAGGCTAGTAAGAGAGAAGGCCCTGCTTTTTATTCCTTGAATGCCCCTTCCCCCCACCTCTAACGGGTGGTTGGGAATTGGGAAGGGTCAAGGGAGGGAAGCGTGGGGAGAGAAGAGGGGCGAAAGGTTGGTTGTGCTTGGTTGGGTCGTGGGTGGGGTTTTGGGAAGGCCGGGGTGCTGGGGAAGGCCATATATAGAGATTGGAGCGGTTAAGATCAGCCAATGTTTTTTAATAGAGATCACAGAAGGAAAAGGAGCGGCTAAGATTATCCGACGCACTTCTTGATTGATCAATTGGCTTTCCTCTCTATCTATCTACCTATGTGGTTGTGTCCTTGAGATTTTGGAAGAAAGCATGTAGGGGTGCAATCGAGCCGAGTTGAATCGAGTAATTGAAAGCTTGAGCTCGACTTTGATTCAAAATACTTGAATTCAAAATTCGACTTTAGTTCAGTCAAATCTTAACATTTCAAGTTCGAACTCAGTTCGATAAAAAATAGACAAAGCTCGAGATCAATTCGATTCGATTCGAATATGAACCGAGTCATACTCAAATTCGAATTTGAACTCAAAATTAAGCCATATCTTACTAATAATATATATATATATTAATATATATTATAAATAAAATTAATATTATTAAAAATATATATATATATATATTTGAGTAAGTTCGTCAGCTTTCAAGTCGAGTATCTTATTATTCGAGTTCAATTCGAAAAATTACTCGAACTCAACTCAAATTCGATAATAATCGAGTCGAGTCGAGTTCGAACTCGAATAGCTTGCGAGAAGCTCGACTCATTTGTGATCCTAAAAGCTTGAAAAAAATTAACATCAAATATTATGATTGATCAATTATCATTTGTTAAGAATATTTCAATTGACATGTCGCATTATTACATTTTAGACGGTCAGTTCCCAAAGTTTATCATGTATGTATTACAAAGTATGATGGTATGAAATCCTCTGTGACGTCAAGCATGATTTGTGATCCAAATTTATAAAATTAAAATTTAAAAAAAAAAGTTTCGGTAACTTTCAATCTGTTTCCGGACGGTTGGGAGAACTTTCCAAGAGTCCTTTAATTGGCTTGGTAGCAAAATCTATTGGTTTAGATTTTGGATGACAACCTTCGTAATATTAGCTTAAAGCCCTTGATTGTCATCTAACAATTAGTTTGTGCCGCATGTCGTTTAATCAATCACCACATGTCAATCTTATCATTATTTATTTTAGGATAAACTATTATAACATTTTTTTTATTTTTTCATATCTTACACTTACTTCCCAAAATTTTTCATCTTTTCAATTAGATTCTAAAATTTAAAATTTGTTAGGGGCTCAATTGCTAGTCCCCATTTAAATCGGTGAATGAATAGATGATAATCACGGAAGATAAATTTAGATATGAAATATCAACAATATTCTTATTGGTAAGGAAAAGATATAACTTTTAATTAATTTTTTTCAAGAAAAAATATCTAAATATGATCATAAAAAATTTATTGGCACTAAAATAGATTGATGAGAAGTAAGATGAAATGGTTGACATGAAAAATTTCATTACATATACGGCTGTAAATTTAATGGTTAAAAGAAGAGCAAGTATAATATTTTAAAAGTTTTGGGATGCTAATCATAAAGTTAAAGAGATATCTTTATAAATTTAAGACAATTTTTTTCTCAAATTAGATTTTAAAATTAAAAAATAAATTAATAATTTGATAATTATTATTAGTAGATTTCTGCTGAATAATTATATCATATTGATAATATAAATTTAAATTTTAAAATATAATTTAAAAATTAAAATTTTTAAAATATAGATATAAATTATAAAATATTTAAAAAGTATCATTGTAATCTAATATATATATATATATATATATATATATATATATATATATATATATATATATATATATATATATATATATATATATATGAAACAGAAATCAAGAGAAAGTTTTTTAGTATTTAAAATTATTCATATATATTATCAATTCTTATTTATAAATATTATTTTAATATAAATTAATTTTTTTATATCATGTTTATGAACTCTTTTATCTAGCAATTTTTAAAGTATTAAAATTAGATCTTAAATTATTCAAAAGTTATATTAAAATTTATTTTTATGGATTAAATGATGTTATTAAAGTATTATATTATCATACTCTCACAATTAATATTTATTTATATATATAATTAAAAAATTAAATAAATATTATTTAATTATTTATAAATATATATATATATATATATATTTTAAAAAAAGATCAGCTTCAAAACCCGTTCGCAATATGCGGGCGCAAAACTAGCTAATCGTTATTGCTAAAGCCCCGTAACTTGCCCGGCAAACCGGGCTGCGTACACGTCAACCATGGCGTCTCCACTTTATAAAAAAAAAAAAGGAAAAGAGAAAAAAAAAATCCGTACCCACGATCCTGGGTGATGCAGGTTTGACGTCAATAAAGTGGAGGGTTTATAAAGATTAAAGACCCTTCTCAGTTTCCGCAGTTAAATTCTCTCCTCGTGTCCGCTAAACATGAATACTTCGGTGAATGGCAAGAGCCGACTTGGAATCCTCCACTCGCAGCAGCCTTGGGTGTCCGTCATCATGACCGATGAATGATTTTAGGGCGAAGGTCACTTTCTGATTTATTTTTTTAAGTTATAAACATACGACGGTAATGACTCAGACTTGATATTAAACGATCGTTCAAAATATAAAAAATAAGGGACGGCCATTTTCTTGAATTGGACGGCCCTGCAATCCTTACAAGAAACTTGTCCGAAAGACCCTGAATATATATATATATATATATATATTTAATGCTTGTGTCAAGTCAGTCCCCTAAAGTCAAATCAATTGATATGGTCTGCTTCCCAAACGTATCCACAATATTAGTATGAAATTGACCAGGAAAATAGCAAATTCGAGAGCTCAGGCTTCGTGCGGTCCTTTTTTCTTAAAATTTTTTTTGTTAAATTTTTTTCCTTTTTTTTTAGATAAATTTTAAAATAGACCGTGCCGTCTCATTTGGATGAAACTACTGATAATTTTCCAAAGTTGCACTAAGTGCCGATGGATGCTTCATTGGAATAATGCAACCAGATAATAATAATTAATTCATGCCATCATCATTCAGATTCAGATTCAGATTGAACGTCTCGCCATGATGGAAGAAATAAATAGATAGTCACGGAATACCGATCCCCCTTGTACCCGCCCGACGAGGACATCCCATACCTATTCATTTTAGCTTGTGAATTTATAGCATACAATTAATATCAGCCATCATACAAAAAAATTAATTTTTCATATTTATTCTATACCGATAATCATATTTTGCTTACCCGAGCTATTACTTGTAATGCTGCTTGTATTGATGTGTATTAAGATGAAACAGTGAAATATGATAGATCTTATCTCTCTTTTAACCCTACCACACCCACATATGTTAAAGCTTGTATTCTTCAACTCAATGTTACAGTGTTGCAACTCTTGCCGTCTCTTAATTATTACATGTTTTACTACGATCGAATGTCACCGATTGAAGCTCAGTTTGCTACTCTCATTGTGAATAAACTAAATGTTTATTGCTTGCTGCTCAAATACTACAGTCCCTCGCTTCCTCTCATCTACACAGCTCCAAAGCTTTTCATTCAACTAATCCTCTTCAATGTATCAACTGCTGTAGTTTTATGTCAACTTGCACAATCTAAATTGTTCCGTACCGTTCTTCAAGTAAATACTCATCTGGGGAGTACTCACTTATTCATTGGTCGGTTACACTGCAACTCCCCAAAGCTCTCACAGCTACCTGCTTCTTCAGACTTCATTTAATTTCTTTGTTCATATGTTTACAGGGCACTCCACTATCGAATCTGTTCTGTGAACCCTTAAATGTGTTTTCTCTGAATCTAAATACAAAATATAAAGCACGAAATACACCATTACTAAATACCTGATACATGCATTAACATCTAATAGACATTAATTCAGACCATCTCCCATCTCATATTTAGATCCGGGAACAAAATCATCGGATAAGTTATAATTAGGCAGCTGGAAACTCCATCTAGGTTACCAGTTGTCTTTCCTCCACACAGGCATCAAAACTCTAATAAATAATTAAATCCCAAGTTAGCTATTTGCACCTTCAACAGCATATCACGTTGGGTTTTTGAAGAGTGGATGGTTGAGAGCTTCCTGCACCGTGAGTCAGCTCTCACGGTTCAAAACTTCATAAGGTCGTACGCTAAATCGACTAATGAAGCCCTTGAGTGGTCCATGTTTACAGGGAAAAGGACGGCTCATCAGAACCCAAATAATTTCCAACAGCTGCATTGCATATAAAGACCAAGTAATCTGCCAAATTGCAAACGTATTTTCAATGCTCTATCGACATCCCATATTACTTAAAACGTTCGTACAGCAACTGAATAATAAATTTGATATCTTGTGCTGGTTAGGTTTATACGGTTGCACATCTTACGGACTTACATTTGACCAATATGTGCTTAAACATGTCTCTGTTCATTATGATTTAGTTTCGAGCCAATATAGCAGCAACCATGGAATCTAGATCTCTCATCCACCTGCAACTAGTATTATCCAAAAGCAAATACGAGCAACCGATGGTTCACACCATAGCTCTCAGAATTGGATTAGAGTGGGCAGCCAGACCAGGGAACAAGAGAAACACTTCCACGGCTGGTTTCGTCCCTTCGTCTACCTGCTGAAAACCACTTCTTTTTTTTCCAAGGGCAACGTAAAACCACTCGAACCAACAATTTTGGGGATGGAACCATGGACCCAGCCAGCTATGAAACGCAGCCAAGATATCTGCTTTCTAACCTTGAGTTTTCTATTTAATGGCGAGATTTTGTGATTCAAGCCCAGTCCGGGTACCAAGGATTGGAGAAAAGAGATGAGATGAGAACAGAAAGAGAGAGAGATTCTTGAGCTCAAGGGAAGGGAAAAGAATAAATGAGAATTTCTTCGTCGAATTTAGATAGAATTAGAAAAAGGGTTTGAAACACGGGATTTTATGTTTCTTTCCTCCTCTCCTCGAATTTCTAACCAAATGAAAGAAAATGGATTTCACCTCTCCTAAGCAAAGCAAACAAGGAATTTGTACCTCCTCTTAAAATTAGCCGCCTAGGTGACCGAGTAGGCTGCCCAGGTTAAGCCACGTATACCCTATTTCTTTAAGGATTTCTTTTCACATTTTCTTTCCCAATCCGAGCCCCATACAGAACATGTGAGAGCGAAGTGAAAGCTACAATCAACCTAACGGTAGTTATTGAGTCAATTAATGGCTACCAACAGGCCAACCAGCAGCTACGAGTGGTGGTGGCTCGCTGGAACACAAACTGCTAGGTTTCTTTCTTCCTTCTTCTTTGGACAAAACTCATCTTCTCCTCCCTCTAATTTTCGTTCCACGTCCTCTTCTGCTCCCACCCCTACTCAACCAGTCATTCTTCAACCATTTTTTATAATTTCCCTTCTGTCATGCTTGCTTGCTCCTCATGGTCGGTTTTTGGTTATGGCCCTGCAACCTGTTAGCTGCTGGATCCTGCAATCATCATCCTCTTCCTTCTGCTTCTTGCTAGGTGCTTATTTACCTGTTGTGTTGTACAGCATGCTGGATGCTGCACTGGCAGCTGTTGAATAGATTTTGATCTTCCGACTTTTTTAAGTGCGAAAACCAGGTTTCACGATGCCATATGTTGTGAAAAAAAGAGTGTATACTAAACGTTGCATTCATTTAATTTTCTATCTTATAATTATTTGTTAATGCCACCTTTCTAATCAGTTGCTTGGCTGGGCATTCGAACCAACGACCTAGTGACCCAGCTCCTTGACTGGGTCGACTCCCTGTGGGGACATGACATGACACAATAGACACGCCCATGGACATGGACATGCCTCCACTTCTCACGAAGCCCTACATTTGCGGACCACCAAAATGGCTCCACCATCTAGGGACAAATGAGACAGGGGTTCTACCTCTCATCCTTCTTTAGCCCAATGAGTTCTACCTCTCATCCTTCTTTAGCCCAATGAGTTCCCACTAAAGATGCGTCCATACAACCAAAAAAGGGATATTAGCATAGATATTTGAAGTCACACACACACACACATATGTATGTATGTAAATAATATATACATATGCATGCTAGTTACGGTGCATGTGCTTATGCATGTGTATCCCACACAAATAATCATCTGTAAGTTTGTAAGATAAAGAAAAAAGACAAATAAAGTATCATAACAGGGAATGATTTCAAATTACTAAATTCACAATCCATTTATTGCCGTGCACGTATCAAAAGAGACACAAATGTGAGCTGGAAACAAAAGGTCATTTCAAATGAAACGTTTAATTAAACACACTAGGAAAGATCTTCTAAAACGGAAAGCAGCTTACACAACCAAAGTTGTTACAGGGCAACTAAGCTAAGATGATCAACTCTTTATATGCAAGTAACAAGAGGAATGCATTTTTTTACGATTTTCATTATTTTTCATAATAAATGAAATGATTTCAAACTGTCGTTCTACTATGTGATAAAGGTCAACACATTTCTTGTCCGAGCTTCTTTTCTTTTAACCATCACGATCCTTCATACTCTACATTGTATAACAAAAAACTTATTTAAATCTATTTATGCATGAAGTAGGCTTGCAGGACGTTATTCAAACAATTCATGCTGCAATACCAATGGTAACATGGTAACACTATCAAGTGGAAAACAATTCCTGTTAAGATATGCAGTTTGCACAAGTAAGAACGCTTCTATTCTCAATCATTTCGAGTGATGGACATTATTATCTAAAGTGCCTACACAACCGAATGAAATTTCATACCTTTCTATTGATTTTTTTAGTGTAATACACAATAGATGTAACCTTTTGCAAGACATATGGCAGTGTAACAATCTAGTGGATGAAAAGGATAAATAAATTTACATTTATCATTAGTTCTATCACATGAAGGATCTCCATGTTACGTTTCTTTTTATTAGCAGTTTAAGTCCATGGCACGCATGAATACTTCGGTATGGAACTAGACGGGCAGCACCCATGCCATGCCAAGTGTGTAGGTAATGATACCATTACCTGCAAAGCTGCATACAGCATAAACCTTCTTAACAATACCCACTGCACCGGCAGAGATGCACGAAGGAACTCAGGTGCATGCATGCATAAATTCTGTTTAAACAATTCAATCACTAAAGATGATAACAGGTTAGGCAATATAGTTCTACCACGTGAGAGGAAAATGTAAAGCATAAATTAGCAACAGCCACAGGATATTGCAACGAATCGTCAAGATCAAATAAACTGAATTATTACCATGTCGCTGATCGGTGATGGAATCATGTTGAATGGGGGAAATCAAAGCTCCAGTTACTCATTACCAAACAGAAGGTTATAGAAAAAGAATAAATAAAAGACCCGAAAAATAAAATGGTGCCAAAATCTGCTCAGAATCACGACAACATAGTTTATTCACACAAGACTACAAGTAGGTAAGACTGTTTACCGAAGAGCATTAAAAAGGTTATTCACACAAGACTACAAGTAGGTAAGACTGTTTACCGAAGAGCATTAAAAAGGAGAAACAAGAAATCTGGGGATGATAAATTTGTCTGAAGGAACAAGGAGACTCCTGCAGCAAAAGCTTTATCTTTTTCTTACCCTGCACGGACCTAAATGGAAACTGATTATACGCACACAGAGCATGTGGCTCAAACTTGTAAAGAATAACTAAAATATTTGGAATTTCCAGTTGTGTGCATTGGAATGCATTGAAACCTGGCCTCTGGAGGTCTGTGATCATTGCAGCCTTATAGACATGAAAAGGTTGTTCCTTTAAAATCACAAACGAAAACCAATAACTTCGCTTAGGATGTCCTGCATCCAGACAAGACATTGTAAAACCAACACTTCCATCATAAAAGTCTTATTTATCTAAAAATGATTTCAGGTAATGCCTCGTCGAAACGATGGAGCTCGGGTCCCGATTCTCAAAAACAGTATGTCTCATCTTGCGAATTCTTCTGTATCATCCCATGCGAAACTGATGAGTCCATATACCTGATAGCAAAATATCACATGATTTCTAAAATTTGTATGGGACAAAATACCTTGTAGCCTGGAACCTTTATATATTCACAAGACACAAGAAGAGTGTTTTAGAAAAAGGAAAAATAAAAAAGGTTTCATTCAGAGTGAAGAAAGGAAAACAAATAGATCCATAAGAGTGGGTTAGGAGTGAAATTCCAGAGAATGAAAATTAAAAGAAGCTAAGAATAATCAACATACATGCTACGGATTCCAAAAGGTGACATCCAAACTCCCACACAAGTTCCATAGGAAATAGGCAGTATTTAAGAAATCATATAAGCTTGGCCCAAGCTTTTCATATGCCTGATAACATCATCAAAGTTCATTCGAAGAAAATATATGATCTTAATTCCCCAGCACCATAAAGAAACCTTAAAAGGACATAACATTCCAAGCACTTGCAGCAAACGGTGTTCCCATCTCCACAGAGAACCAAAATTAATTAACCCCATTGACTCTTCTAGAGCTCCATTTAAAAAATATCATGAACAGTTAATGTATACAATAATCCTGCAACATCCAGGAACTGGATCTTCAACAGGAGGTGTGGCACTTAAGAATGTGCCACCAAACATGTCAACATTTCTAGAGGAAAACTCTGTTACTACTTCCCAAATCTCATAGACTACAAGTTGCTTATATAGATTGTGAAATGTTAAATAACCTGATAGAATTGTGTGTGTGCGTGGTTGGGAGGACTGTGGAATCAATGAGGGACACCTCACATAATGATATAGTCATCAGCAATCTTGAAATGTGACAGAACTAAAGCAGCCATAGAATTGCATAGCCTTAATATCTTGCATGATAAGGAAAGGTAGAAGCATCTAGATGATACTGAACAGGTCATGCTCTAGGAGGCACCGTAGTTATAAAGGCTAAATTTAAATACTAAAAGTAAAAAACATAATGAAAGCCTGGAGCTGTACTTACAATGCATATGGGACTCAAGTAATCAAAACATCTTTGTATCCGGACACAACTAAGAGCAGTAGCACAAAGAAGAAGACGTAAAGGGAACTGAAGCTCGATCTCATTAGCAAACAATTTAAGGCTATGACAAAACCAGCCACCTATCACTTGGATCTATCTCTATTATTCTTTGAGAGATGATTAAGGACACCTATTTCAATCATTGCAGCATAACAATATTTGCATATGCTCCGAACCACCTTGACTACCACAAATTCACATGCTTCACAATCCCAACATTCCAAAACACAGCTGAAAGTGCCTCCAGTGCCAATTTCTTTCTAAGTGAAACAATAATGATAATATCAAAAACGAAGTGAAGTTACACCTTACCCTCATCTTGCCAAGCATTTTATCTGCATGATTGAATGGAGAAAATGCAAATGATTTCCATCTTACTAAAAATGTATCAATTTTGGAACCATATAAATACGGGATCATCTAAGAATCAAAAATGAAAATGGCAGATGCTCCTAAAACATATATTATGCAAACTTCATGCAAGACGATGAAAGCATGAAAACATTAAAAGTAATAAAACATAAGAAAATTTAAGGTTCCGATGATCTAATCTTACAGCAACATGGTTATGGTGGTAAATTATACAATGAAGGATATGAAAGAAATGCTGAGCAAAAGCTTAGAACAGCTCTTCTTCTTCTGTGATGATAACAATTCTTAAAGCAAGCATTGAGGTTGTATCTTGATGAAATACTAAATCACAAGAACCTGATTATGAAACAGAATATAAAGATGTGTTTGATGTACCTCCGCAACATGCTGATCTTGCCAACCGTCATTCTTCATGGCATTTTTAAAAAAGAATAGTCTAATTTTGTATCAACACATGTTTCGATATGTTTGTGTTTCTTGATTTCTGAAATAATATCTTCATATTTTATATTCATTTAAGAGATCTTGGTGATCTCAGAAGCCCCTAGAATTAAAGAAGGAAATATCTATTTAGTACAATTCTCTTTAATGTTTGTTTATCACCATCTTTGGCTCTGAACTTGCTATCTGTTTTTACAGTAAAACCATGAAAAATGAATTGTCACAGGACCATGTCACATAAAAATTCTAGATGCAACAATTTCAACTTAAGACTTTGCAGTGTTACAGGAGCTCAACATGTGTCAGATAATGAGAATTAGATGAGGGCCACAGATTGGCAATCCACAAACTACCCTGCCTTCCCCAATTATGCCCAGTACATGGTATTCCTTGATAATTCCCCTAGCTATTGGAAGACTGCTCCATCGCCTTTCAATTTTCTACAACTAGTAAGGCACTTACTGGGTACTGATTACTAAATGTCCAAGATCTGGCTGGAGATGAGAAATGATTTCTTCCTTCATAATTCCAATAAACTTTCAACTTTGTAAGGCATTTTACTTGCTACCGGTTACTAAATGTTCGACATCTTGCCGCTAATCAAGCTGGAGATCAAAAACAATTTCTTCCATGATAATTCCAATCAAACCTAGTGAGGACAACAGAACAATAACAGTTTTAACAACATATTTTTCACAAGTTCCTACATCACAATGCACATAGCTTTATAGTTCCAGAATTAAACCCTTCCTTGTGTATCGCACCAATCCTCACATGGTATGTATCACATGCTAGGAGATGTTTAGTTCAAACACATATGCATATGATAAAATATATATCTATACATTAAAGCGCAAGTCGTTAGCCTTTCAATACGCCACATATCAAACTTTTCTTCTATTTTTTTTGCTCTTTTGGCATCAAACCTCTCCCGAGCCCTCTCGAAGCTTCTTGAGTCTTCACGATGTCTATCTGCTCCCTGCCCTCCTCGCTCCACCTCCCACAGCTCTCCACCGTCGTCTTCCTCTCCATCGTGACCGACGTTGGCTTTTTTCCTCCAATCTCCCTCGGGTGCTTTTCTTCCCTTCCATTATCCTTTTTCTATCGTAGTTTTCTTTTTGGCTTCGAGCCCTCGCGGACACCATCCACTTAGAACAGCATGGACGACCGCAACTTGGGCCCGACGCGACAGGGCAGAGGATGGGATGGAGGCGGCAGGAGGAAGGGAGGGAAAGGATTTTGGTAGTCGCACGGAGCAAGGTGCGGCGCGGACGGTGATGGGGCAGCACTACGGTGGGAGTGGCATGAACGATCGCGACCTGGGTCCGTGGCAGGGGTGGGGTGGGGGTGGGAAAGAGAAAAAAAAAAAGATACCGCCTCCTCGCGGTGAGGGGTAGGGCCGCGGGGCGTAGTGCGAGTTGAGGAGATGCCAGGCCTGGGGAGGGATGGTGAGGGAGGTTGGTGGCATCGGAGCAAGGAAGGGAGGGGAGGGGAGGCGGTTGGTGGTGCGAAGCTGAAGAAGAGGAGGAGAGGGGGTTTGGTGGTCGTATGGAGGTAGGTGCAGCTCAGACGGTAGATGCCGTGCGGATGATAGTAGGGTGCCGCCATAGTAGGAGCGACGCGGATGGTCGCAATCGGGGCCTCATGCGGTGGGGGCGGGGGCAGGGGTTAGGCAGCGGAAGGAAGGAAAGGGAAGGAGAAAAAAAGAGAAAAAAAAGGAGAGGAAAGAAAATAATAATAATAATAATAATAATTTAAAGTATTTTAAAAATTTTAAAAACTAATATTTTAAAAATAAAAGTAAGAGAGTGATAAGGGACAAAAATAATTTTTTTTAAAATATTATTAAAAAAATTAAAAATTAGAAAAAATATTTTAAAAATAAAAGTAGGAGAGGGATAAGAGATGAAAATAATTTTTTTAAAAAATATTATTTTTAAAAAATAAAATATTATAAATAATAATAATTTAAAAAAAACTAATTTATTATTATTTTAAGAAAATAATATATCATTTTTATTTTAAAAATAATGACATATTAATTTATTTTTTAAAAAAAATATATTTTTATTTTTTTAAAAAAATAATATTTTTGAAATCTAAATTGATCCATTGGATCAGATCAAACCTAATGAATTATTCACAAACAAGATACGGCTCTCTATCGATTTGAAAGTCAAATCTCTATATTTAATAGTCTTCAAAAATTTATAAAATACTAATAATGAAGTATATCACTTTCTGTTCCTTATCTTTTCCTTCAAATTTCTATCTCTCAGTTGGAGGGATGGTGGCAAGGGCACCATGGGCAAGCACGAGGGTGAGTGGCAGAACCATGCCCTTCAATCCTCCGAAAGAAAGGTAATTTTAATAGTATCTTTTTTAAATATATATTTTTTAACTTTTCTTGATTATTGTTTGTTTGGCGTTCAGTTCATTATTTACATTATATAAAGAATTGAGAATGATGGTGTTCCAAGCATTCAAAAGGAAATGAATCAAAAAAAGATGAGTGCTAAATTTTTTTTTTTGTTAATCTGAAATCTATCAAAATAATGAACTAATTTTAATCTCTTTTTTCTTTATTTTTTGTCCACTATCTTGCTGCATTAATATTTTCTAAAGATCAGATAAGGCTGTAAATCTTTTCTTAAATGATGGCTTTCTTTGGGATTGGAAAGTTGTGATATTGCATGCAGCAACCTCCTATGAATCTGATGAGAAAAAAATTAGTTATAAAATTTTTTAAATATTTTTTAGCAAAATTCTTCCAACCCATTTAAGCTTTTATATCTATTAAATAACCCATCAATGAAAATGAAAGGCTGCTGTAAGCGCAGCAGCAACCTTTTCAAAATCCTCTCAGATAATATTTTTATACTATAAAATTGATGAGAGCCTCTCCTAAATACATTCTCTCCTACTTTCCTCGCCACTACCTCCTGTGGGTCTTCATCGTTGAAAAAGAAAAAAAAATTAAATAGCCTATACAGGAAAAGATTTGATCTTTTAAATTTTCTATCATTTTATTGTTTTCGTTGATTTTTTATTTTTTTATTTTTTATATTTTTTCTGTTTATGGGAGTGTTAATCGGATGAGAGGCTTGAAGCAGACGAATAAAAAAATTTAGATCCATCTCAATCGGATGGAAGGCTTGGAGCAGATGAGGTAACTTTTCTCTTCCTCTCTATAAAATTTATTAAAATATATTATTTTTTATAAATTATTTATTATTATTTGATAGTTAAAAAAATTATTATTATCTAAATATTGATTTGATTGCATGATTAGATAGCTTGAAGGTGATTAAATAATAATAAAAAATTATTAATATAAATTTTATTTAATAATTATAGGTCCTACTATCTCGGAGTCTAATAATAAAAATACCATTTATGGTATTGATAAATTTTTTTATTAGAAAAAAATTTTAAATTTTTCATATTGGTATGTTTTTAAGAAAAATAGCTAGTATGGAAATATTTCGTCCAAATTGAATGCTCAATTCTTTTTTCTTTAGATTGATTTAGACTCATCAGTTTTAAATTTTTAGTTATTATAAAATTAAAAAGAAAGTACCACTTTGAATAAGCACCAATGTTCCATTTTGGTTATGAAAAGTCAATTACTATGAAAAAATTTTCTATGAGGAGGCAACAGTTGTTTATGGAGTACTCATGAAGAAAGGTAAATATTATTTTTATTATCTAATAGCAAAAAGTTTTAGGATTCATCCATAAATTCATTATGTCTTTTGTTCGTCAACTTATATTGATATACATTTTTCTTTTAGGATCTACAGTAAGTTTAGAGGATGCGGTTGCTGAGTGCCTTTCAATATTTCATACCGATTCTACGAAGTTAGTTATAATAAGATAGTCTTCTTTTTTTTCGATATTTTATTTTTGACTAATGCTTATTTTTTATTTACATATTATTGATGCTTTTTAATTATCAAGAGTAACACTATTTTTTTTAATTATTGTATATAAATGTTGAAATTAAAATGATGAATACATTTGGAGGAATTAAATGATATCTTTCTTCGTTGCTATTTGAAAGTGTCTTAGAATTAAATTTGATCTAATAAATCATGAAAATTTTTTATCATTTAAATTATATAATGTAAAATATGATCTGAAATTTTGAATGAGCTATGTATGTGAGTACACATTATTTATTTATTTCATTATTTTTAGGAAACCAATAGAGTACGAATATTAGTATATGATATATTTAATTAATGCATTATATTTGATGAGGTCAGAAAGATTCCACATTTATTGTACTTGATATCTTATTTAAAATTAATTTTTAGTTTTTGCTATATTTTAAATAATATTTGATTGGAAAAAAATTAGATTTTTGGATCTTTTTATGTATGGATTTTTTAATTATAAATAAATATATGGATTATGAAATCCATATTAATTTTGATCACAAAAACGAACGATCTGAGTGTGCTTTCATATTAATTTACCATTTAATCTAAGTCAAATAAATAATCTAATTTTTGAAATAATTTTGTATTTTATAATTATTCTTTTTGAATTTTTTAGATTGATTTAAGAATTTACATCATGTCTAAATGTATAAAATATATAAATTTATTATATATAGTTGAAAAAATATTAATTTTTTTTAAAAATGATTGTATTAATGGGATAACACTATTCATTAAAAAAAATAATTTTTTAATATTTTAAGATTAATTTCAGAATTTTATATATAAATTTATTATATATGGTCCAAAAAATATGCAAAGATTAATATAAATAAAATTGATGATTTTGGTTGTATGAAATTATAATATATGCACATATATATTATTAAAAAAATAAATTTAAAATTTAAAATTATATTTTTTAATTAATTTTAATATTTAATATTAAATATTTAAAATTATGGGTTATTTCTTCAATCATTTTGATTTGTATGTTATTACGGAACTCAATTCAGTAATATTCTAATAAGATTTTTTAATATTTATATTTTTTTTTAGATGGAGGAGTTATGATAGTTGGAAGCTAGCATGAATGTAAGTTCAATGGCTAATAAAAATATTATATATTATATTATATAAAAAAATTATATATTAATAAAATATTTTAAATTTTTGTTTTGACTCAAGATAAATTTCATGGCGAAGCGTGGGTTACACACCAGTAATAGATAATTTGGCAAGGTGATATGTATCTCAAGTTTTTCTTCCTTTTTTTTTCTATTTTTTTTTTAATGATTAATAATTATCGTTCATAATTTTTCTTTAACCTGGTTCTTCCCTTTGAACCTTCTTGTCCCTCTTTTTGTGTTTGTTGACAAGAAATACAAATTTGATAACTTGTCCGGCACGTAGGTTACGGGGCTTATCTTGGTGGTCATGCTTGCCCTTCTCCTCAGGAACCAGAGATTCCGGATTTAACCATCGGATGTCGTAGCTTCAAGACTTTGGACCTGAATGACTACCATAGATGGCTATCCCTCTTTTATATCTAAAATGGGCCGAAACGAGGTTACGTATTTGGAAACCCATCAACAATGAATGGAGCCATCTGGAGAAAACTTTTTGGACCTTCGAAAGATGATGAGAGTAGAAACAAATGAACAATGGCCGTGCCAATAAGCTACGCCATTTACGCCGGCCATTTCAGTACATATACCGGGCGTTTTCCTCTTGTCGTTGAATCTTAGGATATAAAAATTTATAAGCATTGTTAGCATGTCACGATCTCATAATAGATAGAAAAATTAAGCAGGGATGAGGAAGAAAGCGATGAAGCATCAATACATCCATTTTTTTTTTCTCTTGAGAAACGCATTAGACATTTTGGATTTACAAGAGCATACATAGAAACAGAGAAGCTGATCAAAATGCAATGCTGTTTGCTACCTGATCACTGCTGCCTTCTTAAAATTCTCATCGGGCGATCGAAGCCTCGAGGGGCCGGCAAATCGAGCTGAGAAAGATCGTGACAGGTTCTCCGGTTCAAGGCATGCCGAACCTTGATCAAAATTCCGTGCATAGGTACAGGGATCATAAGACAAATGCATTGGAGCAGCAGGATAAAAGATCTTCCTTTTCTCCTTCAGGATCCTCCGCCATAATCCTCGCCATTTCCCTGTCGACGATCGAGCTGTCGTGTCATCCAGCTGATGGTACTCGTACCCATAGCTAGCCTCAGTGAACCTCTGGCTGAATCTAGACCAGTTGCTGATGCCAAGCACGCTTGATCTCTGCCTCACAAGATTGCCATTCCAATCCATGGTGACTCGTATCTCGCTGGCTCTGCAATGGTTTGTTTATGAGGGAGGGCTCACCGATATCCACAGGAAGATGTCAAAGAGTTGGTGGTAGTTTCTTTGTTAATTTACTCTAAACGTTGGTTGACGTTAAATTTTCCGTTGGGTTTGGCTTCGCATGCATTGCTTCCCCACGGATATATATGGCCGTTTATTAAGAATCTATTTGACCAAGCTTTTGAAAAAATAAAATAGGATACTTGATCAAATTTATTTTAAAAATTAATCTGCTTTAGAGCAACAGAAGAAATAATCTTTTTGCTGTAAAAATTTAAACTTCTTTTTGAAAGTAGAAGTAGAAGAATGCATTTGATTGCACTTTTAATTTTTAATTTTTTAAAAAAAATATTTTATTTTTTTTGATTTTTGCTATTGAGCAAAAGCAAGAAAATAAAAAGTATGTTCGGTAACTATATTGCTATAAAGCAAAAAGTAATTATATGTAAAATAAAATATAAAAAAAAAAATACTTTACATATAAAGTAATTATTTTAATTTTTTTAATTTTTACTTTTTGCTTTTTGTGGTATCACCAAGCATTGCCTTTTAATTTTATTTTTTAAAATTTAAAAAGTAAAAAAAATATTTTTTTAATGACTAAATTTTTTTTAAGATAAAAATATTCTTATTTAAAATTATTATTTACCATAACTATCCCTATTTATTTTCACCTAACTCCTCCATTATTTAGTGAATGATGTATTTTGATACATATATATTATTGTATAAAAATTATCTTTGATTCAATTATATTTATATTGATTAAAATTTTGATATATTTTTTATTATTTTATTTTAATTAAATAAAAAAATTAAATTAAAAATAATCATAATAAATATTTAAAATTATTTATTTATTTAAATAAAATTAATTATAAAATAAATCTATACAAGAATTTTTTTTTTTCGTAATTTGATAGTCAAAAATATTTTTTTTAAAAAAAATTTATCAAACATAAATTACTTCTTAAATATGAAATAATTTTATCAAATATAAATTATTTTTTTATAATATATTTTTTAAAAAATAATTTTAAAATAAATTAATTTTCATAATTTAATCAAATAGATCTGCTGCTGCCGGGCTATCGTGAGTACCGTAGGAAGTCGGTAAAGAAAAGGTCGTAGAAAAGGTGCGCGGAGGTTGGCAAGCGCATTGCAATCTGCAAAACTGCCTTGACTGGTGGTGGATTTGGTGCGGCTGGTTGGTTGGACGTCCGGTGAAAGCAGCTGCCACCTGGCCAGATCTTTATAAGAAATATTCATGCATTTGATTATAATAATAACGTGGGTCCTCCTAATTACAAACCTGCAGGTGATCTATTTGCAAAAGCTGAGGTGAGATATTAGCAGGCTCATGGGGTGGTCTAGATGACGGTCACATCTATGAACAGGGCACACTGATTAATTTTTCATCGGCCATGGATCTCCAAGGGGTCTAAGTAAAAGTGCACCAGATTCTACTGCAGCTCTGCAAATGCAAGGAGATGCCTATGAATTGTTTTTCATTAGCAATGAAATTTTTCGTCGCATCTTTCACATCAATTTTTGGATATTTTATCTTCTAAATTTCTATAGATGCACACCTAATTATCTTAATTAACTAATTTATTTATTTTATCAAAAAGAAGAAGAAGAAGAAGAAGAAGAAGAAGAAGAAGAAGCATTTTGAAAAGCTCAACACAAGTCCTGCTAGCTGTACGGAGTCGAGCTCGAGCAATTTAGCGCGTGGCGGATCATTTAATTTGCAACCCCAGATTAACGCGGACTAGACCTCGCAACATACCATCCACGTGAATCATGGCAGGCACACGGAGGTTGGGAAAGCCATGAAAAGAGAGAATGCCGGGTGTTTCCTTCAAGCGTTGGGATTGGGCATGTAAGAGACGGCAGAAGATGAAATATATTTTACTTTGTGTCTCAACCCAGTTGTTCTGATTTTTATATATAGAGAAGTCGACATCGTTCTTTAACTAGATTTCCTCAATTTCGAGCTGAGAGGGGTGTGATTTTTGGGATATTGTTCTTGGCACCCTAAGCGATGCCCGTAAATCATTACTTGTCATGCAAAATAATATCTGATTTATTCATGATAAGGAAAACTATTTTAGCATAAATCCAATAGGTGGAGGGCTAGAGAGAGAGAGAGTTGTCTAAGAAGAAGGCTAGCTAGGGAGAGGGAGGGGATTAATTTGTGGGTAACTAATAAAGGTAGGATTGATGAGCCTCCAATTCAACCATCACTAAATTTCTCGCACACGCACTCCGATCATGTGTTGGATGATTAGACGATGAACGGACTCCAGACATTCTCTCTCGAGTTAAAACTAAATCCATCAATGAATATTGCATAATTCCGTGCAAATTGAAATAAGAATTTTACTTCCTAGCCATGTTTGGATATCCGTCGATCGACCATCAAGGATTTTTTGGGCTTGGAAGTGGGTTTTTAATCATACCTTGTAGCAAGCGAGCAAGTGTCATGAATTAGCCAAGTACGTCCAAGCGAGCAACTCCATATCCAGCGCCTCATAGACCTCAAATTCACAAATTAATATACAATCGCAGGTGCCCAAGGACTAGCCAGCTTAAAGGTATGCTTTGAGCTGTTAAATCACCGCGTGCTCTGGATCCAATGCTTGGATTTTGCCCCTAATGCATGGTGCACTTTGATATTCGTGATCGGTTGATGATTAATGGTGCATGAACCCACCAATAAACCGCTTAATTACTTGCCTCATATGATATACGTGCTTGCTTCATAAATTATGGCCCTTGCATGCATGGCTCCAATATTAATTGCCACTTGCATGATGCATGTGATGTGCATAATCTCAAAACCAGCAATTTATCCCAAATGAATTCTTGGTGCGAGAGATCGAGAGGAAGAAGAGAGATGGAAAACACGTTTGCATCTCATGTGGAAATCCAATGCCATGGGACGAAAAGCGAACGGCGGATTAATTCCTCCAGCGATCACATAAAACATATATTAATACCACATGGCTATATACTTGTTAGCGTATATAACCATTCCACATTCATTGTCTAGTCTAACGAGAAATTAATTACATGAGTGCCGGAGCACTGCGCTGTGGCAACTAACTGTCATGCATTTGGACTCGATCATCATGCACCTAATTATCTAAGTGCATCTAATCTAAATTATTGGTTCGAAAATCGTTTATTTTCCAAAAAAAAAAGGTTTTTAAACCATTCTTTTACTTTTGAAATCTGTATATGATGATCCACTATAGTTTGCTATGGTTAGTTTTCGTAGTCTAGATTTCCTAGTCAGCTAATATCTTGATATTCATAATTCTCCATGGTATATTTTGGAAAACTAACATGAAAAAAAAAAAAAAAAAAAAGTCAAAGATTTTAATATTGCTGTACGTTCAAGCTCAATATATATATATATACACGTACTACGTGTGTAAACCTAGCAACATTTTTCTTTATTACAATCTTTCTCATGTGTCATCGTTTCACAAAAACGAAAGAAACGAGCCCACCATCATATTCTGAACTTTATTGAGATCTATATATCCGATTGTCGATCGAGAAAAGAAACGAAATCCTTGCCTTTAATAAGTTGTACGGTTATTCATCTTTACACCATAAAACTTCAAAATAAAAAACGCTGTAAATGTAGTGCAACAAATGACTGAAACATCGATGTGGGATATCCTTCCATTGCTTGAGGGAAGAAAACACCCAGGGGAAATTATCTTCACGCATCAGTGAACAAGATATGTCACAATGAGTGCCACGATCATGAGGATGTAAGCGATTGCTTGATCGACCCTCTTGGCTGCATCGACAAACAAAAAAGAAATGAAAGTTCGATATGATTAAATAACCAATGATAATTTGGTGCACGCCAACTAATAATTGATCCACATGTACAGAGTTCAATATATATCTCATCATCAAAAAGAAAGAAAGAAAAGAAAAACATACAGAATTCATTAATATCATCAACAGAAGCTCATTATCAAAGACTCATACCATCACTTCTTGGAGGTTCTGCTAGCGGAGATGGTGCCATGGCTTGGCCATTGCCCGAGAGTGCAAGTATTGCCGAGAGAACACAAGGAAGCAAGACAACATGAAACATCGTAGAGCCCATTCTCTATAAAAGAAACAGCTATATATATATAATGGAGGGTAAGTCGACTGTTAACTTAAGAACGAAGGAATCGGAAAGTATGGGTTTCAGAGGCACCAATGGTGTCTATATATAGAGTGGGGTGGCTGCCGGGCCTGGCCGCATACAGGTTTGGATGGAAGAGACGGGGAGCTCCCGCTTTCAGAATGGCATGGCTAGTTGTGAGACGAAACAGGGGTATGACACGTGGAAGCTTCCATTGTCAAATCCTTGACCAAACCATCTGGCACTGTGTGAACTCTTGACTTCGCCTGATGGGCGAGTGACATGTCAAAACTCAAAACTCCAAATGTGGTCAGCTTTTGAAAACCTAGTCTATGTTTGCTTACAAATATCTATCCCTAGATTTATCTATAATATCATTGGTTGACAAACCCAATATCAGATCATGGGCGCAAGGACGTAGGGGTATGACCTTATGACAAACTAATAGAGTTTCTTCGAACTGTGTGACACCGTGCGGAACAACTGACTAGAATTCAAAATGTTGTACGAAGAAATGCATGCAAAACATGTTATTTGTGGCTCCTTTATTAGCTGTTATTCACTCTTCGTAAGACATATAATGTGCCATCAAGGCCGCTATGTTTGACGCCTAGTTATCCTTTTTTTCATTAACATTTTGATGCATCATACCTCACCCACCCACCCACCCCCCCCCCCCCCCACACACACATATATATATAACTTGGGTGTAGTTATTGGTAGGTGGGTGACCCGAGACACCGGCTCCCATCAAGAACTCGTCAAATGTGAGACATGCCCCGGCGAGTCCCAGTATATATAAGCTTGTGCAAGGCGTGGATTAGGGCCATTGGACCCATGAATCCAAATTAAGCAGAGACATATATAACCCCACCGAACCTGGGCCATTTCCATCCGAACCTACATATATTGGTTTGCACCGCAAACCATGGACGAGGGATGAGATACCGGTTCCTACTCAAAATGCTGACAGCACTTTGAATGGATGTTGACATCCATGTGGCATGCACGAGAAGAAGTACAGAATGGATGGCTTGTGATCTCCAATACATCTGATTAAATATTTTTATTTTAAAATGATTCATAAACAAATTTTATTTAATTTGTTCAAAAAGAAAATTTTTTCCTCCTATGGAGAGAGAGAGAGAGAGAGAGAGAGAGAGAGACTAGTCTATCCTCAGGTGAATGAAAGATCTACTTTTCTACTTTTGTGATTGGAAAGCTTGCATGCAGAGGAACTACTTTTCCCTGGTTAAGACAATACAATTTTTTATATACCCATTCTAATCATGCCTTCTGTTGATGCAAAATTTGATCGTCATCGAAATCAGTTGGAGCGAAGATGAACAAGATCACCATCGGAGATCTGCAAAATAAAATTTCATCTGGAGCCGATGGAAGATGACTCCGATAGGACCCTCCGACGATCAAGTCAGCTCTGGCCAACAGGAATGAAGTGCTCGAAAATGATTTCCGCAGAACTTAGAGAAGAAGAAGAGAGCCTAGAGCTTAGAGATCAGAGGTTAGAGTTAGCGTATCAGGAGGATCCTTTTTATAGGCGGAGCTTGATGGTGGCGGGCCGCTCGAGGCTACATCGAATTTGATACGGAGAGGGTGTCGTCAGATCGAAAGCAACAGCCATACCGTCCAACAGTGGTGGGCTGCTCGAGGTCTGGTGAAGCCACTGTAGCATTGCCTGTGGCAGACTGATGGTAACCATTCGTCCAACTTTAATAGCCATGGCTCTTAGAAAGCAGGCATTGATTGGTGCACTTCGACATATATCGATTCCAAAGGAGTTCGGACTTCTGAAGAGGAAGCTCGAAAGGAGTTCGGCTGCCGTAGGCGTCTGGTTGGAGCTGTGCGGCTACTGAGGAGTTCGGTCGAGGGACAGTCGTCGAGAAGTTCGACCGAGGGACGACCGCTAAGGAGTTCGGAAGGAGCTCGATCGATCGAAGGGGATGTCTGGGAGGAGTCCGGCTCCGAAGAAGTCCGATCGAAGGAGATGTCTAGAGGGAGTCCGGCTCCTGAAGAAGTTCGATCGAAGGAGATGTCTAGAGGAAGTTCGGCTCCTGAAGAAGTTCGATCAAAGAAGATGTCTGGAGGAAGTTCGACTCTTGCAAGCATCTGATTGGAAGGGCACGGAGAGAGTTTGGCTCTTGCGAGAGTCCAACTGAAGCTCGACCGCTAAGGGGTTCGGCTAAAGTCCGACTGCTGAGAGTCCAAGGAGCTCGGCCGCTAAGTAGTTTGGTCGGCTGAAGGAATTCGATCCGATCGCTGGGAGTCCAAGGAGCTCGACCGCTGAGGAGTTTGGCCGGCTGAAGGGGTTTGGCTAAGATCTGTCCGTTGAAGCTCTTCCGCAGCTACTGGTTGCATTAGGTAGAGCATCAAACTGGACTTTGGCAGGAGCGGGGTTTATCCCCAACAATAGTCCCCCCACTCCTGAGTTCGAAACTCGAAGGAAGGGAGTGCAGAAAAGGTGACTGCCAAAGTTTTCTTTCGGGCTCCGTGCTGATTCAGGTCGAAGCTCGGAGGGAGATCTCATCTTCAGACGAAGTTGGTGCTGAAATTGAAGCCCGGAAGAGATCTCATCTTCTATCGAGATTGATATGGGTGCTCGGAAGAGATCTGATCTGCAGTCGGGGTTATTTTCGATCTTATTTTAGATCAAGATTGGCTCAGACGCTTGGAAGAGATCTTATCTCTGATTGAGGTTATCTCGGGCGCTCTGGCCGAGGTTGTCGCGGACCTTATCTCTGGCCGAGGTTGTCGTAGACCTTATCTCTGATCGAGGTTGTCTCGATCGCTCAGGAGAGATCTCATCTTTGGCCGAGGTTGTCTTGGTCGCTCGAAAGAGATCTCATCTCTGGTCGAGATTGTCCTGGTCGCTCGGGCCGAGGTTGTCAGACCCTCGGGGGAGATCTTGTTTCTTGCGATCGAGGTTGATAAGGACGCTCGGGAGAAATCTTATCTCCTACTGAGATTGATGGAGATTCTATTTCCTATAGACTTCGGAGCTCGGACTTGAACTTTGCTCGCATTAGGACGAGATTCTCCTCCTGCTCCTGACGGATTGTGGGGGCACCTTCGGACCATCGTCTGTGCCTCCCTCCATCTCGTCTAGGGTGAACGAGGCCTTCGACTTTGCTCGCGTTAGGACAAGATTCTCCTCCTGTTCCTAACGGGCTGTGGGGGCACCTTCGGACCATCGTCTATGCCTCTCCCCCATCTCGTCTAGGGTGAACGAGGCCTTCGACTTTGCTCGCATTAGAACGAGGTTCTCCTCTTGTTCTTAATGGATTGTAGGGGCCCTTCGGACCATCGTCTGTCTCCCCCCATCTCGTCTAAGGTGAACGAGGCCTTCGATTTTGCTCGCATTAGGACGAGGTTCTTCTCCTGTTCCTAACGAGCTATGGGGGCACATTCGGACCGTCGTCTGTCTTCCTCCGTCTCGTCTAAGGTGAACAAGGTCTTCACTTTGCTCGTGTTAGGATGAGGTTCTCCTCCTGTTCCTAATGGGCTGTGGGGGCACATATGGACCGTCGTCCGTGCCTCTCCCTCTGTCTCGTTCTTTATGAACGAGGCCTTCAACTTTGCTTGCATTAGGACGAGATTCTCCTCCTGTTCCTAACGGACTTTGGGGGCACATACGGACCATCGTCCGTGCCTCTCCCTTCATCTCGTCCTTTGTGAACGAGGCCTTCCACTTTGCTCGTGTTAGGATGAGGTTCTTCTTCTGTTCCTAACGGACTGTGGGGCTACATAAAGGCCATTATCAGAGCCTCTCCCTCCATCTCATCCTTTGTGAATGAGATCTTCCACTTTGCTCGCGTTAGGATGAGGTTCTCCTCCTGTTTCTAACGGACTATAGGGGCACATAAGGGCCATTATCAGGGCCTCTTCCTCCATTTCGTTCTTTATGAACGAGACCTTCGCTCGGGAGAGATCTTATCTCTGGCCAAGGTTGTCGCTCGGAAAAGATCTTATCTTTGATCGAGGTTGGCTCGGTCGATCGGAAGAGATCTTATCTCTAGCCGAGGTTGATGTGATCGCTCGGAAGAGATCTTATCTCTCACCGAGGTTGACTCGATCGCTCGGGAGAGATCTTATCTTTGGCCGAGGTTGATACGGTCGCTCGAAAGAGATCTTATCTCTAGCCGAGGTTGTCGCTCGGAAGAGATCTTATCTCTAGCCAAGATTGGCTCGGTCGCTCGGAAGAGATCTTATATCTAGTCGAGGTTGACGCGGTCGCTTGAGAGAGATCTTATCTGTAGCCAAGGTTGGCTCGGTCGCTCGGGAGAGATCTTATCTTTGGCCGAGGTTGGCTCGATCGCTCGGAAGAAATCTTATCTCTAACCGAGGTTGATGTGGTCGCTCGAGAGAGATCTTATCTCTCATCGAGGTTGACTCGGTCGCTCGGAAGAGATCTTATCTCTAGTCGAGGTTTGATGCGGTTGCTCGAGAGAGATCTTATCTCTCGTCGAGATTGACTCGATCGCTCGGGAGAGATCTTATCTTTGGCCGAGATTGATGCGGTCGCTCGGGAGAGATCTTATCTCTAGCTGAGGTTCTCGCTCGGGAGAAGATCTTATCTCTTGCCGAGGTTGGCTCGATCGCTCGGGAGAGATCTTATCTCTAGCCGAGGTTGACGTGGTCGCTCGAGAGAGATCTTATCTCTAACCGAGGTTGTCACTCGGAGAGATCTTATCTCTGGCCGAGGTTGGCTCGGTCGCTCGGGAGAGATCTTATCTCTAGTCGAGGTTGACTCGTCACTCGGAAGAGATCTTATCTCAGGCCGAGGTTATCGCTCGGAAGAGATCTTATCTCTGGCTGAGGTTGATGCGGTCGCTTGGGAGAGATCTTATCTCTAGCCGAGGTTGTCATTGCCTTGGAGAAGATCTTATCTCCTGCAACCGAGGTTGAAGGTCTTTGACCTGCTCGTGCTAGGATGAGGTTCTCCTCCTATTCCTAACACGACAACTATTGACTGCTTCTTTCCTATCATCACAGAGTTTTTACATCCAGTAACAATATAATTAAGAGGAAAAATTTTATCGAGGGAAAGTTACGAGCAGCACATCCCCATTTCAGGATCATGGGGGCGTTATTCCTCCGGGTTCCCTTAGGCAGCAAGGCCCGGGCCGGATGACCTCCTCTATCTCGTGCTGGCCTTCTCAATTTAGAGTAAGCTTCTCTTGGCTTTGACACTGGGAGATGACGGATCGTCGATGTGCCAAGCTCCTCCTGGGGGTGATGTTGATGACGCCGTGAGGTGGCCGACCTTCTTATTATTTTTGGTTACGGCAATGCCGTTGGCCGATCTCCTCCTGCTTCAGGCTGACATCGAAGAAATTTACCCAGCCACCCCTTTCTGACGAGCTCCTTAATTTCATCTCCGAGCTGGATGCATTCCTTAGTATTGTGGCCGTGGTCGTAATGGTAGAGACAATACTTGCTTTGATCGTGCTTGTTTGGGGGAGACCGTAACCCTTCTGGTCTTGGCGGTTGGTTCTTAACTTTCATGAGAATTTGAGTTCGAGGAGCGTTGAGGAGGCATAGTCGTGAAACCTTTCGGAAGGAGGACTTCTTCACGCCCTTCTGTCGAGGCTTCCCTAGTGGTGAGCTCGAAAAGTTCAGGCCTTGCTTGCACTGGAAAGATCGTAAGCGTGGTCGAACTTCATTCCATCCCCTTATGAAACCTGCGGGAGAATTTTATGCCCCTTTGTCTGGGCTTCCTTGATGGCGAGCTCGAGGTGAAGTTCGACCTCGCTTGTGTTGGGGAGGTCGTGGACGCGGTCGAACTTTATTTCACCTCCTTGCGAAACCTTCTGTGGGAGAAGTTCATGCTCCTCTATCGAGGCTTCCTTGTTAACGAGCTTGAAGGAGAGTTCGGCCTCACTTGCACCGAACTTCATTCCACTTTTCCACGAAACCTTCCGCGGAAGAACTTCATGCCTCTTTGTCGGGGCTTTCTTGATGATGAGCTTCGAGGTGAATTCGGCCTCGCTTGCGCTATGGAGGTTGTGGATGCGGCCGAACTTCATTCCGCCTCCTTACGAAACCTTCCATGGGAGAACTTTTGCTCTCCATTTCTCCTTCCTAAGTGCGATTGGTATGCCCAAATGCTATTCCTTAAGGTCGGCTTCTCGCATCCTCATGGCGGGTTTGCTGGCAAAGTCTCCGTCGGAGGTTGTCGCACGGCCTGTATCATCTCGGCGGGGCCACGAACCCAACCAGCAGGTTGAACTGCTCCATATCTGCGGTGGCTTCGGATGGAACCTGGGCTATCGGAGCTGAAATTGAAGCAGATGGACCTGGCGCGCAAGCTACTGATCGTCGAGTCAAAGCTCTCTTGGGAGGCATTTTTTCTTCGTCGAGTCAAAGCTCTGGCCAATAGGAATGGAGTGCTCGAGAATGATTTTCGCAGAGCTTAGAGAAGAAGAGGAGAGCCTAGAGCTTAGAGATCAGAGGTTAGAGTTAGCATATCAGGAGGATCCTTTTTATAGATGGAGCTTGATGGTGGCGGGCCGCTCGAGGCTGCATCGGATTTGATGCGAAGAGGGTGTCGTCAGATCGAAAGCGATAGCTATACCGTTCGATAGTGGTGGGTTGCTTGAGGTCTGGCGAAGCCACTGTAGCATCGTCTGTGGCAAACTGATGGTGACCGTTTATCTAGCTTTAATAGCCATGGCTCTCAGAAAGCAGGCATTGATTGGTGGACTTCGGCATATATCGATCCCAAAGGAGTTCGAACTTTTGAAGAAGAAGCTCGGAAGGAGTTTGGCTGCCGTAAGCATCTAGCTAGAGCTGTGCAGCTGCTGGGAAGTTCGGCCGAGGGATAGCTGTCGAGGAGTTTGATCGAAGGACGACCGCTGAGGAGTTCGGAAGGAGCTCGGTCGGTCGAAGGAGATGTCTGGGAGGAGTTCGGCTCCTGAAGAAGTTCGATCGAAGGAGATGTTTGGAGGAAGTCCGGCTCCTGAAGAAGTCCGATCGAAGGAGATGTTTGGAGGAAGTTCAGCTTCTGAAGAAGTTCGATCGAAGATGTCTGGAGGGAGTTTTGCTCTTGCAGGTGTCTGGTTGGAAGGGCGCGGAGAGAGTTTGGCTCTTACGGGAGTCCGACTGAAGCTCGGTCGCTGAGGGATTTGGCTAATGCCCGACTGCTGGAAGTCCAAGGAGCTCGGCCGCTAAGCAGTTCGGTCGATTGAAGGAGTTCGATTCGACTGCTAGGAGTTCAAGGAGCTCGGTCGCTGAGGTGTTCGATCGGTTGAAGGGGTTTGGCTAAGATCCATCCGTTGAAGCTCTTCCGCGGCTACTGGTTGCATTAGGTAGAGCATCGAACTGGACTTCGGCAGGAACAGAATTTATCCCCAACACCTTCCTAAAGCGAAAACTTTTCAACGTACCCTCCATCCATTCGATGTGTTTCATTTATTTTTATCATCTTAAATCTTAATAACGGTAGGTGCTGTCGGTCAATATTCTTGCTTATTTTACTTCATGTGGTCAGGGGACTTGGAAACACTGGGAAGTTTTAAATCAGCAGTCAATATTGGACAAATCTATCCTTCCTCCCCTTGAACCCAGCCCTTAAATCATCCAAACAGTACTTCATCATCACATATATTGATATACGAGCGTTAAAATTATCCAAATATACACATAACTAAGGTTTTTTATTCCACTCAAAAGCTAAACTAAGTTACTGTCTGTTGAGGATAAATTCCGCTTCTGTTGAAGTTCAGTCTGATGCTCAGCCTAATGCAATTGATAGTTATGGAAGAGCTTCAACGGCCGAGCCTTAGCCGAACTTCTCAGTTGTCGAGCCCTGGTCGAACTTCTCAACCGGCCGAACTTCTCAGTCGACCGAACCTGGCCGAACTCCTTAGTGGTCGAGCTCCGATCGAACTTCTCAGCAGTCGACCTTCAGGCAGACTCCCACGAGAGTCGAACTCCCTCCATACTCCTCCAGGCGGACTCCCACGAGAGCTGAACTCCCTCTGCGCTCTTTCAGTCGGACTTCCACGAGGGTCGAACTTCTTTCGGATCGCTCCTACAGACGGACTCCTCCAAAAGTCGAACTCCTTTCGGGCATCCCCTTCGATCGAACTCCTCTCGGATGATCTCCTCCAGATGTATCCCCCTTAGGAGTCTGAATTTCTTTGAAATTGATATATACCGAAGTCCACCAACCAATGCTTGCTTTATCAGAGCTACAGCTATTAAATCTCGATGAACGTTCACCATCAGTCTGCCACAGATGATGCTACCGGACGACATGGCCACCACTACTGACGACATCACTCTCTCCGTAATCAGTCCTATGCGGCCCACGACCCATCAGTATGGCTGTCACTATTCGTCTGACGACGTCTTTCTCTCCGTACCAAACTCTATGCGGCTCCGAGCAGCCCACGAATGGACGGTATGGCCATCACCATCAACTCGCTACAAGTTTCGCCTATAAAAAGGGACCCTCCATATATGTTTTCTAGAAGCTCTCCTCTCCTCCTCTAAACTCTGCTGAACCATTCCTGAGCACTCCATCTCTGTTGGTCAGAAGAGCTGATTTGATTGTCAGAAGGTCCTATCGGAGCTACCACCACCGACTTCGGATGGAACTTTATTTTGCAGGTCACCGACGGTGACCTCGTCCTCCTCCACTCCAACTCGATTTGGTGTCAACTAGATTCTGCACCAATAGATTTGGTGCTAGGAGGGGCAGCCCTTTGCCTCCGAGGTTTTCTTATTCTTAAAGGAGTGCTTAGCGACGACCTCTCTCTTTTCTCTCTAAAGATCTCCCTTCTTCCTCTCTAAAATTCTTTTTCGAGAGAAAATGCCCCCCAAGAGAGCTTCGACCTGACAATCGATGGCCTTCGCAGCTCGATTTTATTCAGATCCATCTGCTCCCGCTCCAGCTCCGGCAACCCAGGTTCCATCTATAGCTATGGTGGATGTGGAGCAGTTCAACCTGCTCGTCCAGTAGGTTCGTGACCTCACGGAGACGATGCAGATGGTGCAGACCATGCACCAGTAGGCTTCGACACTGGCTCAACCGACGCAGAATTCTTCAGAGCCTTATGGTCCAATCCAAGAATGGTCGACTTAGGCTACCTGACCTTCGATCCCCGGAAGGAGGAAGCAAAGGAGGGAGGGCCCCTGCTCGGACCACAACTTGACCTAGGGGGAAGCTTCACATCCATTCTACCAGAAAATCTTAGAGATCAAAGACCGTGAAGATCTCTTGGATCAAAGGCTCTTAGAAATGAGCCGGCAGATCGAAGAACTCCATCACACTTCCTCCTCACATGGTAATGATATTTATACTGATCCTTCTTTTTTGTAGAAAATTATGTAGGAATCGATCTCGTCGAACTTCAAGCTTCCACAGTTCGAGAGTTATGATGGAACCATCGATCCGATCGACCATCTAAAAGCCTTTCGGATGATGATGTTGCTCCATGGCGCGTCAGACGCTATTTTGTGCCGAGCTTTCCCCTTTACCCTTAAGGGAGCTGTCAGAAACTGGTACTCGATACTTAAGTCGAGTACCATCTTATCGTTTGATCAGATGAGCCAGTAGTTTGTAGTCCACTTCGTCAGTAGTTGGTGTCTGCATCGAGATTCGGATTCCTTGATGACCATTAGGCAGAAGGAGGGGGAATCCATCCAGACTTATGTCATTCGATTTAATGCTGCCGTATTGTAGGTCTGAAATCTAGACTAATTAGTTGCCATAGCCACCCTCAAGGGCGGCCTTCAGAAGAATGATTTGCTATTCTTCCTGAAAAAAAGTATCCCAGAAACTTTACCGACATGCTAGCTCGGACTGAAGGTTATGCCCGAACTGAGGAGGCCTTCAAGGTCAAGAATGATGAAGCCAGTGGCGAGCGACAAGTCGATGAGCTGGGCAGGTCCATCGAAGAAGGAAAGTCAAGTAAAGCTCGACCGCATTTTCAAACTCCTTCTGGGTGCAGGTGAGCCCAAACTCCCCCTCAGGCTCGGAGGTGGGAAAGCCCCGATGGAAGGGCATGCCGAGGTTCTCTCCAGCACCGAGATTCTCTCCAACGGAGATTTCATAACTACGCCCTCCTTAACGCTCCAAAGATCC
This sequence comes from Cocos nucifera, assembly GCA_006176705.1. Lineage (NCBI taxonomy): Eukaryota > Viridiplantae > Streptophyta > Magnoliopsida > Arecales > Arecaceae > Cocos > Cocos nucifera. The sequence continues at coordinate 417,648 of QRFJ01000121.1, read as the reverse complement.
AAGTACTGATGGAAATCAGGAAATAACTTTCAAGATCGGAGAAGATGTGTTCCCACTCCAGCAAATGTAATTTCAATAAATTCTGCCTTTATCATCATGACCACGGCCACGACACTGAGGAGTGCATCCAACTCCAAGATGAGATCGAAGAGCCCGTCAAGCGAGGTAGACTTAGTCGATTCCTGCGGAGATGGCCTAAAGGGTGGAAGGATCGGCTGAGGATGTTACCACCGAGGGGGGAGGATCAAGAAGATCGACCGTCTCTTGGTGTCATCAATACTATCTCGGAGGGACTTCAACAAGGAGAGACCAGCAGATTCGAAGGACCAGTGAAGAGACGGAGGACCGAGGAACCCATGACCTTTACCGAGGCGGACGCCCAAGGGGTCTAATTTCCGCACAATGATGTAGTTGTAATATCTTTGAACATTGCCGACTATGATGTATGCCGTATTTTGGTGGATAATGAAAGCTCGATCGACGTATTGTTTATGATGCCTTCTCGAAAATGTCCTTATCCGATGACCGCTTGGGGCCTATGAACTCTCCTTTGGTTGTGACAGCAGGATAACGTCCAAAATTGGCCAAAGTGCAGGTTGATTTTCTAGTCGTGAGGACTCCATCCGTCTACAATGCCATTCTTGGCCGACCCGCTCTAAATGTACTTCAGGCGATGGTGTCGATCTATTATTTAAAGATGAAATTTTTGACAAGTCATGAGATCGGAGAAGTCAGGGAAGACCAGGCTCTGGTGAGGCACTGCTACTCAATCATCCTATATAAGAGAGAGCAGTCCGACTCTTATCTTGTTGACGGACTGAATGCCCACGACGACCTCACTGAGGAGCGGGGCGAGCCTATGGAGGATATCCTTAAATGATGGAAACGTTGAGCATGCGGTGCAGATCGGCTCCAACTTGGCAGACGAGGTTCGGGAGTAACTCGTTACCTTCCTCAGAAGAAATGCGGACGTCTTCGCCTGGACCCCAGCAGACATGCCAGAAATTAATGCTGAGATCATGGAACATCGACTGGCCATCATCCTGAGGCATCGACCGATAAAAGAAAAGATGCGCCACCATACCCTAGAGAGGTAGAAAGCAATCGCTGAAGAAGTAGACAAGTTTCTCAAAGCCGGATTCATCTGGAAGGTTAATTATCTGACCTGGATCTCAAATATGGTCCTCATCAAAAAGGTGAACAACAAGCGCCCGTATCAATCTCGGCTGTAGAAGATAAGATCTCCTCCGAGCGCCTGTATCAACCTCGACTGCAGGAGATGAGATCTCCTCCAAGCTGATCTCGGCTATTGGAGATAAGATCTCTCTCGAGCATCCGTATCAACCTCAACTATAGGAGATAAGATCTTCCTCGAGGCAACCTCAGCCGCAGGAGATAATATCTCCTCCGAGTGACCGGACCAACCTCGGCTGCTAGAGATAAGATCTCCTCCGAGCGTCCGTATCAATCTCGACCGCAAGAGATGAGATCTCCTCCGAGCCGACCACGACTGCTGGAGATAAGATCTCTTTCGAGCGTTCGTATCAACCTCGACCGCAGGAGATGAGATCTTTCCAAGCTGACCTCGGCTGCAGGAGATATGATCCCCCAAGCTTTGACTTCAACAGGTGTGGAGCCCGGGAAAGGAGTTTGGCAGTCGCTTAGTTTGGTATTCCCTTCCTTTGAATTTCAAACTCGGAAGTGGGGGGACTATTATTGGGGATAAGCCCCACTCCTACCGAAGTTCTATCTGATGCTCAGCCTAATGCAACTGATAGTCATGGAAGAGCTTCAACGATCGAGCCTTAGCCGAACTCCTTAATAGCCGAGTCCCGATCGAACTCCTCAGTGGCCGAGCCCCGGTCGAACTTCTCAGTCGACCGAACTCCTCAGTAGCCGAACCTAGTCAAACTCCTCAATGGCCGAGCTCCGACTGAACTTCTCAGCGGTCGACCTTCAGGCGAAATCCCACGAGAGTCAAACTCCCTCCATACTTCTTCAGTCGGACGTCCACGAGAGCCAAACTCCCTCCGTGCCCCTTCAGACAGACTCCCATGAGAACCGAACTTCCTCCGCGCTCCTTCAGTCGGACTTTCACGCCGAACTTCTTTTGGATCACTCCTGCAGACGGACTCCTCCAAAGGCTGAACTCCTTTCGGGCATCCCTTTTGATCGAACTCCTCTCGGATGATCCCCTCCAGACGTATCCCCCTTAGGAGTCCGAACTTCTTTGAAATTGATATATGCCAAAGTCCACCAACCAATGCTCGCTTTCTCAGAGCTACAGCTATTAAATCTCGACGAACGATCGCCATCAGTCTGCCACAGGCGACGCTACTGGACGACATAGCCACCACTACTGACGACATCACTCTCTCCGTAATCACTCCCATGCGGCCCACGATCCGTCAGTATGACTGTCACTATCCATCTGACGATGCCTTTCTCTCCGTACCAAACTCCATGCGGTCCCGAGCGGCCCACGAACGGTCGGTATGGCCATCACCATCAATCCGCTACAAGCTCCGCTTATAAAAAGGGACCCTCTAGATATGTTTTCTAGAAGCTCTCCTCTTCTCCTCTAAACTCTGCTGAACTCATTCCTGAGCACTCCAACTCTGTTGGCCAGAAGAGCTGACTTGATCGTCGGAGGGTCCTATCGGAGCCATCACTGACTTCGGACGAAATTTTATTTTGTAGATCACCGACGGTGACCTCGTCCTCCTTCACTCTAGCTCGATCCGGCGTCAACCAGATTCTGCATCAACACTATCATTACTTAATTAAGTTTGTGTTCTCATTTACGTTTAGTACATGCTACTTCAGGACGTCGAGACTCATGGTTAATTTTACAATGCATGCCGATGATATGGATAATTACATCATTCTCTTAGCTCCGTCCATTCGATCTGACCCATTTTGAGCGATCAGCACTCTTGATATCTGATGAGGTGGCACAGGCTGCATTTGACTTAGTAGAAGAGGTATGTGACGAGAAGGGCTATGATCATTAGGACGTAAGCAATGCCTTGATCAATTGTCTTGGCTGCATACAGTAAGAAAGATGAGATAGACGGAAAGAACATTTCATCCATGCCATTTTGAATGCTAAGATAAGGAAGTACAAGTTGTTGCATCAATAAATTTCAGCCCAAGAAAAACTGCTGCACCACACCAGTAATACTACTTGAACCATATTTTCCATCTTGTCTGTTTTCAAATCATACTTATCTATCTATATCATCATTATTTTCTGATCTCATTGTCACTAGCCAATACGAAGTATTGGTGTTAAGGCATGCTAGGTGCGGCCAACAGTTACATGCGAATTGCAACTCTATATTTGATGTCAAAATACCAGGTCATACCACAATATTTTTTATCTAAAAAAAAAATTACAATAGAATAGGTCTACAATCTGATTTTTGATAATAAACGCTAATCATTGTTTTCTTTCCTCTTTTGAATAGTCAAAGTCATTCTACGGTATATATTTTTTAGAATTCAAAGCACATATATGATTTTGATGACTTTGAATATAACCTTTTTTTTTTCTTCTTCTTCTTTTTCAGCTTTTTGAAGTTTCCCTCGACATAATTTGGCCTAGGGGATATATATATATATATATATGGATTAAAATTAATGTATAAATTTAAGCACTGGATAATTAGGTGTACTGTATCAGTTTTGATATATATTTCTGCAAAATGCTTGCAGTCCGCAAAAATCTCGGGTTCTTATCATTACCATGATCAATATGATAACCAATATTTCATAGTTTATATGTGACATTTTTACGCTTCACATGCAACAACACGCGCTCTCCGTGCGGAACACAAACTCCGAAAGCAGTGGCTAAATATCTCACTCGTCCTGACTTGCGTGACTCGTCACCAACCCCTGAACCCAAGCCCGAAAGCTCATACGGTAAGAGACATACTAGACCTGACAATTTAATTAGTTATTATTTGGATCTCATCATGTCATTTTAATAAATAAATATGATTGGAAAGTGATGCAAAAAGATACATAAACTAAATATCAGATGAAGGACGTAACCAAGTATTATACCGTCGCTTGTTAGGTCCGGAAGCATCATATTGAGTTCATCTTGGACTTGGCCCTTGTCCAAAACGATGAAGAGGAAGGCTTCAAGTGCTAGAATAATATGGAGCAAAGAAGGATTCATTTATCCAGTCCAAGAGATAGTCAGGCGAAACGGAGAATGGAAAAAAAAAAAAAAAGGGTCAAGGAACAGATAAAGAAGGGGAGATATGGTACGCAGCAAGCTCTTGCAATGCAATGAGAAGAAGGTTGACATTTATAGAAGTCGTAGCCAATACCTCCCACTTGCTTAAGGTGCGTGGATTTTAGACAGTGGGACTACGCGTTCGTCATGGTATTCTGATTTGAAGTACGACCCACTGCATGTAGCTAACGGTTTCTGACGCTGGACGTCGTCGCACGAGACACGACCAACGAAGCAAGCGCGCATTAGCTGTTTGGAACCCATGTAATTAGATTTGCGTCACTGCCCATTAGCGAAAGAGATTCATGGAAAGTTGAGGTTGTTGCGAGGCCCAGATAGAACTGGGATGAAAGCTGAATTGGTTTTGAGTACATGACATAGAATTCGTCGATGTTTGACGAGCACCCGCATTGGCCATCCATTACAAAATAGACCGCCAGTAAATAATAAATGCATGGGTACAAACCATGCATACATACTGTGTGTATTATTTGCTAACCATCCGATGGCCGGTGCGATGCACTGTATATATGCTGTGATGCATCGTGACCACGGAGCAGCCGCGCTCGTGTTGGACCTGGCCAGCTAGCTGGTATCAGCTCGGTGCCGGTCGTAGTGCGCTGGGGACCGCTTGCGCTTAATGAGTTGGTTTGGCAAATCTAGACTCATCACTTTATGTAAAATTCCAGTGCGACCCTTAGGATGAAGCATAGGTCTAGATTTTGCACCAACTTACAAAGTTATATACATCAAGTTAATTTGTTACTCAATTTTTCTCTTTACGAATGTGCTTATCCATGAGAAACTACCCCTTTTTCTCCCCTGACCGGAACCAACTAGAGTTTAATATAAAAGTCATTAGATGGTAGCACCATGTAGCAATCTATCCATACAGCAAAGCATGCAGGACGAGAGAGAGAGAGAGAGTGAGAGGGGAGCAGATGTATCATCTCCTCTCTCTCTTTTTTTTATCAAAAAAAAAAGGAGAAAAAAAAAATTACATAAAAAATTTATAGCATAAGATGTGGGACCATCGGTTAGCGTCTCATCGACTCATTGCTCGACCATTAATACTGGGGCTTCACATTTTTTCTTTCTTAAAAATGAAAACATATCAACATACAAAACCGCGATCCATGTGAATCAAGAATGCATAATTATAAATTAGATGGCGGACTTCCCAAGACAGGAACTTAGGATACATAAAGCTGAAGTGACCACCTTTTCTTTTTTTTTTTCCCCAAGAGAAGCTAATCCAACAAGAATCCCCTCCACACGTACGGCATCTCCGATAACCAGTAAAGTTGGCACGCTGCAAACTGATCAACCTGGGTCAAATTTTTAGCAGCCTTCTTTTTGATTATTATTTTCGAACCTATGGTTCCAAATTCAAAGTACTTAGCATCGTTAAGGTTCACGTCCATTTCGATGGCTACATTTAGTTCAACGGTAACGACATCGGCCGGTCAACCTCATCGTAGGTTCAGTTAGTAGGCCGTAGAAATGGTGCTCCTAATCAATTAACGATAGCAATCAGCAGATGACTAATTCATATATATATATATATATTGTCTCCCAGACATGGCAGTCTTAATTAACTGCAGACTTATCCTCAATTTTAACTTGACCGTGATTTATCGAAGTCAGCCCCATTCTGTAGTGCGTTGGCCAGCGGCGACAACATCAAATCCAAGCTGTGATCCATCAGCTCTTGGAGGGCTACCGATCAAAAGCCTGTTCCAAGCTACGACCGTACGTGGATCCCTTGAAATCCTCAATTAGGTTTCCAGGCTGATTTTAATCATATAAATCGGTAAGGCAAATTTGATACAAATGACCGATTTTAATTAATAATCATCTGAAAGTAGATCAATGGCTTCATATGATCGATCATTAGAGAAACATGAAACATTAACCATCAACTAAGATGAGATGTAGTAGCAATCAGTAACAGTGAACATCTCCACAAAGAGTAGGAACAGGGGAGGGGAGGTAGGTGGGGATTGATAAATTATGTATCTCTTTATATACAAAATTGATTTTATCAATTTAAAAATAAAGGTAGCAAAGTAGGTGCTGTTTTGTTGGATTATCAAAAGTGGTCTCAAATCGTCATGCAATTATAAATAATGAAAGGTGTTTTTTTTTTTTGCTTTCAAATATGAGATAATGAAGAGCATTATATTTTTAAAAAATAAAAATATTGTATATTGAACTAATTAATCTAGCAATGTGCAGTGCATGTTAAAATAAGCTAATAGATTATCAAAAAAAAAAAAAGCTAATTAAAAAATCAAGGTATTAGGAGATAAAAGAGATAAAATACATGGATTAGAGAAAACAAATCGGTGTTTTTGTTTTCAAAATTTTAAAGAAGCCCAATGGATTGGAGAAATAGCTCGGAGATGGGCAGAAATTTTTTTCTTTTTTTTTTTTTTTTTTTGATAGAGACAAACTGGGGATGTCCAAGAGAAACTATACACGAGATATATCCATTTAGTTTATATATCCTTTGAATCACATTTTTCTTAAATATTCTAGTCATAAAATCTGACGTTTTTTTTTTTCCTGACTGATTACAAATCACAAGCTAAATCACAGCCAAACTCTCCGTACATACGGACACACACACGTACACACACACACACACACATATATATATATATATATATATATATATATATATATATATATATATATATATATATATATATATATATATATATATATATATATATATATATGTCTCACCAAAATTCGAAATGATTAGTTGACCTTTTGGCATAAACGATATCATAAAAGAGATGTCATTATATTTCTTACAAAATTACCATACTTAGGTGACACGAGAAACTAATTGCAGACGTCGATGTTGGCAGATCTTGAGGTTGGTGGCTTGGCCCATGTCTGGAAACCATCAATACAAATTAAAACCACAAAGAGAAGGACTGGTGGACTCCACCTCCGATATTGTAATCTAGCGGCCGGTATCGTTCAATAATTAATAGAACGCAGGCAACAGGCAACGGGGTTTCCTTTTTTTTGCATAATTAAAGTCAAAGAAACGACAAAAAGGATGTTTGCCAAAGGAGGCGCGTGCTGCAGACTTGCTGATTTGGTACACTTTGGACCAATATCTAAATTCGAGCAGCGCCTTTTTCTCCTTACGATTGCAGGCTTAGAGCCGTCCGATGGGGTGATGAAGCAGCGGTGCCAAATGTGACCTTTCCCACGTCAGAGCTGCATCCGTGGTTGAATTCGGGACCCAGGACATACTTGAAAGAGTAGCAGCCTAGAAATATGTCGAATGTTTGACCTGGTTGGTGACACGCTGGTCTTTTCTTTGGAGAGGGACTGGCCTCTACTCATTTGTATTCCATCCGAAGCTACCAAGTTCTTAGATACTTATAATATCGAAAATATTTTGCTCACCGGCATGGTGAGGGCTCCATCCGCAGTGATTAGCCCATTCGTAGAATTAGAAGAAAAAAATTTATTTTTTAAACATCATATTATTTTTTTTTCATCTCCTCGTGTGAGCCAATTATTACAAACGATGAACGTGGAGTCTCACCACCTGCTGTGAACAAAAAATTTCTCCTTATAATATAGTGTTGGTTATTGATATACATGAGCCTCCTTTTTGAAGCCTCTCACGGTAGAGAAATTATTAGTTGAAATCGTTCAACTAGAAAACAACATCAATATCATCTCTCTTTTCCCTTCATTTTCTTCTTTATCTATGTTTATTCATATTGCTTTCTAATCGGGCTAACCTACTATTGAGTTGGTGGATCTGATTCTATTCATAATTTCTTCTTGCAGTGGGTTATCCGGGTGTTTATCTAATGATGAAAGTAGAAACATGTGGTGCAAGATGAGATTCCGTAAATGTAGTGGGGCAATAGGTTAATCAGAAATAGATATAAGGGTTACATGACATTGATAATACTTAGTTGTCTTTTTTTTTTCCTCAATACATTTTATGGATAGAATTAGGATCTATTGCACATGATTGATGATGTTTATGCAATCTAATCTGCAACCAAAAACTTCATATTATCTCTTTAACTTAAATGTGCTCCCATTTTATTATATTTAATTGGCCAATTTACCAAACCACGAACATGGATTATGACAATCTTTGTTAAGGAACGGAAGGAAGAATGGATGGCATATATATATATATATGTTGATGTAGAATTTGATTGATGTCGGATCGTGTTAGAGTGGAGGAGAACGAGGTCACCGTCGGTGACCTATAAAATAAAATTTCATTCGAAGCTAGTGGAGGTGGCTTCGGCAGGATCCTCCAATGCTCAAATTAGCTCTGGCCAATAGAAATGGAATGCTCAGTATGGAGTTCAGCAAAGTTTCGAGAAGATAAGAGCTTAGAACACCACGTAAGCGTATCTGAAAGATCCTTTTTATAGGTGGAGCTTGTTGTAACTGTCTTAATTAATGATTATCGTAATCATCCTGATCAATGCCGATCGTTATTGACTTGATAAATATTGATTGTTATTGACTTGATAAATGACTGTTGACGTAGAAACTTGTCGTCGTCGGAGTTGAGGTCGAAGAGGCTGCCGCCGGGAACCTGCAAAATAAAGTCTCGCTCAAAATCGGTGGGTGTGGCTCCGGAAGATCCTCCGACGCTCAAGTTAGTTTCTGTCAACAGGAATGGAGTGCTTGATAGAGTATAGAGGAGAAGAAAAGGATTTTCAGAACCTGTCGTAAAGGTATCCGGAGGATCCTTTTTATAGAGGGAGCTTATTGTAAGCCGATCGTTATTGCTGATAAATGCTGATCGTTATTGTCGATTGTTATTGCTGATAAATGCTGATCGTTATTGTCGATCGTTATTACTGATAAATGCTGATCGTTATTATCGATCGTTATTACTGTCGTGTAACCGTAGCGAGATTGATTGCCTGCAGGAATCCATCATAAGAAGTTCGGCCATTGAGAAGCTCGTCCATCGAAGAAGTCTATAGGAAGTCCGGCTTCCATAGAAACTCGGCCCGAGAGGAGGTTTTGGGGAAGTTCGGCTCCTGCAAGGGTCTGGCTGAAGCCCGGACGCTGGGAGTCCGAAGGAGTTCGGCCCGGAGCCTAGGCGCTGGGGAGTTCGACCGCTGGACAGGAGTTCGGGGAGCTCGACCGCTAAGAGGATTGAAACAAGCTCGGTCGTCGGGGTCTCGGTCGAAGCCCGGCCGTTCGGAGTCCAAAGGGGCTCGGGCAATAAGTAGTTCGACCGCTTGAGGAGTTCGACCGCTAAGAATCTGAAGCTCGTCGGAGCACTAAGTTCCATACTCTGAACGTCTTATTTTTAACCCTGGAGTTGTAGTACCGAGCCACCTTCTGCTTATAGGCTGATATCCGGATGCGAGCTTCCTCCCTCTTTTCTTTCAGAAGGTCGAGGTTGACTCTGAGGTTTTGGGGGTTGTGCTGTTCATTGAAGCCTACAACTCGTGCGGAAGGGAGCTTAAGTTCAACCGGGATGACTGCCTCAGTACCGAAGGCCAAAGCGAAGGGTGTTTCTCCAGTCGGCACCCTCTGAGTAGTTCGGTATGCCCAGAGGACATGGTAGAGTTCGTCTACCCAGGCCCCTTTTGCCTTATCTAGCCTCGTTTTGATTCTCTGTAGCAAGGTCCGGTTGGTTACCTCAGCTTCCCCATTGGTCTGCGGATGAGCCACAGAAGTGAAGCGCTGGGAGATGTTTAATCCTTCACAAAACTCTGCGAACCTAGCCCCGGCGAATTATCGCCCATTGTCGGTTATAAGGGTTCGGGGCAGGCCGAACCGACAAACTAGTGACTTCCAAACAAAGTCCTGTACTTTGGCCTCGGTAATTTTCGCGAGTGGTTCGGCTTCGACCCACTTGGTAAAGTAGTCAATCGCGACTAAGAGGAACTTCCGCTGTCCCGACGCTGTCGGGAAGGGGCCGAGTATGTCCATTCCCCATTGCGCAAACGGCCAGGGTGAATTAAGCGGAGTGAGTTCGGATGCCGGCCGTCTCTGCACACTAGCATTTTTCTGGCAGCGGTCGCACCTTCTTTACGTATTCCACAGAATCGCGAAATAAGGTCGGCCAATAATACCCTTGCCGAAGTAGCTTTAGCGACAAAGACCTTGCTCCTAAATGGCTTCCGCAAAGTCCTTCGTGCACATCCCATAGTGCAATATTAGGCTTCTGAAGGTCGAAGGCATCTCAACAATGGAAGGGAGTACGACCTTTTGTACAACTGGCCTTCGTATAAGACGTAACGGGAGGCCTGATTTTTGAGTTTTCGAGCTTCTTTTCGGTCATGAGGAAGAACCCCCTCTTTAAGGTAGGTGACCAGTGGGTCAATCCAGCTGGGCTCGAATTCCGTCTGTAGGACATCCTGAGGTTCTTCCGTGGTTGGGTACTTCAGAGTTTCCTGAAACACTTCTTTGGGTAGTTCGGCTGGAGCCGAAGTGGCCAGTTTGGAGAGAAAATCGGCTCTCGCATTTTCTGTCCTTGGGATATGTTGAATGACGAAATTATCAAAGGCCGGGGTTAAACTTTTCACTTTCCCGAGGTATCTCGCCATGCTCTCTTCTCTTGCTTCAAAGTTGCCGTCAACCTGACCGACCACTAATCGAAAATCACTGTAGACTCGAAGCCGATCTACTTGTAGCTCCTTTGCTATTCTTAATCCCGCAATCAGTGCTTCGTATTCGGCTTCGTTGTTGGTAGCGGAAAACTCGAAGCGCAGCGCGAACTCGGCGACAACTCCCTCGGGGCTGACCAAGACTAGCCCTGCACCAGCTCCAATGGAGTTGGAAGAACCATCCACGTGTAGAATCCAGAAGCCTTCAGAGAGGTCGGCCCTTTCCTTTGGGAAGTTCGGCTGTGATGGTTCGACTTCGTCAAGGCTCGATCTCGCCTCTGTATTTGTCTTGCTTGATTCAAGTTCGGCTTCGTCCGGAATAGTGCATTCTAATACAAAATCCGCCAGTACCTGGGCTTTGATTGATGGCCTGGGCTGATAGTTGATGTCGAACTCCGTGAGCTCCATTGCCCATTTTGCGATTCTTCCGGAAGCGTCTGCTCGGTGGAGAACTGCTTTTATTGGTTGGTCCGTGAGGACCGTTATGGTGTGCTCCTGAAAGTAAGGTCGGAGCCTCCTGGCGGCAATTACGAGACAGTAAGATAATTTTTCTATCCGGGAGTATCTGGTCTCCGCGTCCCTTAGGACTCGGCTCACGTAATAGATCGGGCGTTGTGTTTTTGCTTCTTCCCTAACGAGAACCGCCGCCAGGGCCACCGAGGAGACAGCTAAATACAAGAACAACTCTTCCCCAGGTTCAGGTTTTGCCAGCAGAGGGGGCGTGCCGAGGTAATTTTTGAGTTCCTCAAATGCTTGTTGACACTCTGCCGTCCAGCTGAAGTCCTTTGGTCGCCTGAGAACCTCGAAGAAGGGCAAGCAACGTTCAGCCGACCTCGAGACGAAGCGATTTAGGGATGCCACCCTTCCGGCCAAGCGCTGAACTTCTTTAATCGTCTTTGGAGTGGTCATTTCTTGAATAGCTCGGATTTTCAGGGGGTTTGCCTCAATTCCACGTCTCGACACCATGAACCCAAGAAATTTTTCCAGAGGTTACGCCAAAGGCGCATTTGGTAGGGTTCAGTCTCATCTTATGCTTCCTCAATGCATTGAAGGTCTCTTCAAGGTCGGCCAGATGGTCAGCTGAAGCTCGGCTTTTGACGAGCATATCATCCACGTACACCTCCATGTTGCGGCCGATCTGCTCCTTGAAAATTTTGTTGACTAAACGTTGGTATGTTGCTCCCGCATTCTTGAGTCCAAAAGGCATGACCTTATAGCAGTAAAGACCTCGGCTAGTGATGAAGGCTGTTTTTTCTTCGTCTTCAGGCGCCATACGTATCTGGTTATAACCAGAAAAGGCGTCCATAAAGCTGAGGAGCTCATGACCCGAGGTTGCATCTACCAACTGATCGATCCTGGGCAAGGGGTAACTATCCTTTGGACAAGCCTTGTTTAGCTTTTTGAAGTCGACACACATCCTCCACTTGTTGTTCGCTTTCTTGACAAGAACCACGTTCGAAACCCAAGTCGGGTAATGAACTTCCCGGATTAGATTGGCTTTAAGGAGTTTATCTACCTCTTCAGCGATCGCTTTCTGCCTCTCCGGGGCATGTTGGCGTAGTTTTTCTCTTACCGGCCGGTGTTTCGAGTCAACGGCCAGCCGATGTTCCATGACCTCGGCGTCGATTCCTTGGCATATCTGCTGGAGTCCAAGCGAAGACGTCTGCGTTCCTTCTGAGAAAAGCGACGAGTTGCTCCCGAACCTCGGTTGCCAGGTTGGAGCCGATCTGCACCACATGGTCTGATTTTCCATCATTTAATGACACAGAGACGAGGTCCTCTGCAGGCTCAGCTCGTTCTTCAGCGAGGTCGTCACGGACATCCAGTCCGTCAACCAGACAGGAGTCGGGCTGATCTCCCTTATACAAGGCGATTGAGTAACAATACTTCGCTAGGGTCTGGTCTCCTCTGACTTCTCCAACCCCATAGTTCGTAGGGAACTTCATCTTTAAGTAATAAGTCGACACGACTGCCCGAAGGGCATTTAAACCAGGTCGACCAAGGATAGCATTATAGGCGGACGGCGTCTTTACGACTAGGAAGTCGACCTGAGCTTTGGCCTCTTTGGGTACTGCCTGCTGTTACGGTCAAAGTTATGATACCTTCGACTGGTACGGTGTTGCCAGCAAATCCAACTAGCGGAGAATTCACCG